>OMNR01003480.1:3691-13691 GCA_900303205.1 Mora moro
CTATGGGGTTAAGTGTTGGTTTTTTGTTGTTGTATTTTTCAATAGTTTTTTGGACCCAAGCTCTGTGGTTACTGGTCTGTTCAGTAAGACCCACAGAAACGTGTTACATTCGGGTCAAAGGGAACCGGTTTACAGACACATTGAATGTGGGACTGTTTTTTCTTTTTTGCTTTGTTTTGTTTTTGTTTTTGTATACTTAGTATTCCCCCATTGCTTTGCGTCAGCTTCTCCCTTTTTCCTTGACAAACATATCTCATGGAATACATAAATGTCTGACACGCTATGTGTGTGTGCGTGTGTGTGTGTGTAGCATTGAAGGTGCACGGCTCAGGCACACCTGTTGAATGAAACAGCGATGAAATGTTCACCGACGGTTCGCCCCGGCGTTTGTATTGGCCGCACGTCTTTCGGCGAGCCCGTGCCTCACACTTCTGCTGCGAGGTGCCACGATCAGATAGGTTTCCTGTGAGGAGCCCGCGACCGCGGCTGTCAGTCAACGCACCTCCGAGGATACGAGCTCTCTTTGTGTTTGGATTTCAAAAGCCTCCAATCTGCTGTAGCCAACCGCCTGTGATGACGGCAAATGAATGGATGAATATGAATCATAATTTCAAAACACACACACAAAAACACACACACATTCTGCTAATCACCCAGAGATACAATCTCTAATCCTATTAATGCAATAATACAGAGGCTATAAATAACCCAAAATAAAAAAAATAGGCATATTATATATATATATATTGTGTTTGTTTTTCAAACAGGAAACTCATATCAATCAGAGAGATTGAGCCCTCGCCCATTTTTGTATGTATCTATGACACACCATTAACATTGGGGATAATTTTTTTAATACGTGACATTAAACATTCCAATTTTTTTTAGCGGACAGGCGTGCGCATGACATCAAATTTTAAAAAAATGAATGCGACCCAGCGAATGACCCCGTTCTCTACTTTAAGCAGAGCTCTTGTTTTCCGAACATGAAATTGCAATCCCCGCCCTCATTTAGACGCTCCCCTGCCGAGGCTGGCGGAACTTACTGTCCGTGTTCTAATGAGAAGAATTAGGCGCACAGTCGCCACTGTTGTCCTTCCACTGACCTTCTTTCCTGAAGCTCAGGCCGTGTGTGGCCTCGGCGGACGTTAGGCTAGAATTCTTGCCGGTTGATATTTGGGATGCTATTGATTTTAGTGTTGACTTTTGAACATGGATCAAGTTCATCATTGATCCATTATCAATGTTCACTCCAGTGGGCCAAATAAGAAGAAAAACATGTATCCTCAATCTGCATTTGTATTGCAAAATATAAATTATCCATGCTTAACAAAAATAAATAAATGTAGCATAAGATAAAGCCCAAAGCACACGGCTGTGTCGGGCAGACACAAAACAGTTTAAGAATTTTGCATCCAAAATGGATGAGTCTTGTACGAAGTGAGCAAAAAATACAGTCCTGCTACATTTGCGCTGTGCGTGCTTTGCTCCGTTTAAACGATATTCTATTTCTGTTTTGGGTCGTGCTTCAATTATGAAACAACCAGAATCTGTGCGCTGTGTGCTTTGGGCTGTAGATGTATTTTATTAATCCCAGGTGGGAAATTAGGGAATGGTATTCATTATTTTGTTAGTTCGTTATTCCTGCTCAACGTTAAAGCCTGAACTCTTACTGCCAGAATACGGCTGCAGAGACTGTGGGGGAAGGTCGTGTGCTGCGTATCTGTCTATCTTGGTCTTCAGGTGTGGCAGCATCTGGGATTGTTTCCCAAGATGTTTGTGGCGGCCCAGATGTGTTGGACCCACTGGTCCACTGGAAGTCTCAGCCACTGGAAGTTAAAGCCCAGTTGTATTCAACTATCCCTGGGGGTAGAATCTGTTCCACTGGCACACATGTTGACAGGGAAATATCCGATGTTATGTACAGTCATAGACTTTAACTAAATGGCCATGTCAAAAATGGAATTGTTAACGCTATGAATGTATGTCATGTAATGTGTTAAGGTCTCTGACACACACATCGTTCAATATGATAGATATTACTGAATATAACATCTAAATTTTAAAATCTGAATGAAGTGTTTAATACTATACGAGTTCAATTCAATTTTGCAGCAATAATGATGTCCTTCTCTCTTTTAGAGAAACAAGTGCATAATATTTTATTGAAAACCTTTAATTTAAGTGTTATATAGTAATAAATTCAAAATGGAACATTTAATTTGAAAACACTGATTTTCGAATCACTACATTTGCGCACATTGCAACAATCACCAATGTGCTTTCCGGCAGTCAGACATAATATGTATGCGTGTTATTTATACGATTCAGACAGCATGAGTCTGACCCAGATATTACAAGATTACGATTTCAGAATCCCCATTTGCTTTTATTCCACATCACTCATGCCTCCATTTCCTAGATGACGTCCACGCCAACATCTGACAACATTTAACATTATGCTAAGTTAAAATGCTGAACTAGAGTTAATAGTGTATTCATAATATATGAATGCATATATTAATAATAAATACCACATTCATAATGCATACTTTAATTCATTCTTCTTTTTTTTCCCACCCACTAAAATACAGTGTGGCCCATTATTGTTATTTTTTTCGGTAGGCCGTCCAAACAGAACTACTCTATTAAGCCACTCAGAGTGAGATATTGGTTTTTTTTTTGCATATTGGTTCAGCGAAGGTGGGATTTAGTCTTAATTGGCTTGCTTGTGAGTTGTTTGCGGAGACGGGAGCCGAACATGTGCTTCGTCGGTGTGGCTCCATTAGCTTAATGGTCCATTTGTTCCTGTGTTGTGCTGAGGTGGGCGCTGCTGACAAGGTCTTGTGGAACACGACTGTATTTTGCTTGGAGGCTTCGGCCACCATAGGTCCAGGCTACTCCCGCTGCTGTCATCAGGCACTCTCTACTGTACATTTGTGGAAAAAAATGAAAAAAAAAGAAGTAGTTCTAAGTAGGTAGGTCTGACTGGTTAAAAAAGTTTGGTGTTCCCGGGCAACATGACGACATTGAACTTTGTCCCCCGTTGACATAGTTGTGATGAGATGGGTTTTGTTTTTGTGTTCGCAAATGCGTCTTGATAAAATTCTGCAATGGCTTGTACTTTTTTGTTTCCAGCTGTTCAGCACAGCTCAGGAGTTCATTTCCAACTCAGGAGTTTCTTTCCTGTCATTTCTTCTCCTTTCCGATTCAATTTCATTCCCACATATTCAAATGTACTACATTTATAGAAAACAAATCACAATATTGTAACCGTTGTATTCCAAATATAATCTCATAGAGCAAAAGCAGAGAGCCTGATTCACTTATTAGATAGCAACAAATTTGATAGCAATCACATTTTCATTACCAAATGATACGCCGATATCCCGTTGAGTGTACCACCATCCATTATGTGCTGGTTGGATATATTCTGTGGTCAGCCCTCCCACTTACATCACCCATTATCCAAGTCTACTCTGTCCCAGCTCTCCTGGCGTTTCATCCGGAGGTCATGGGGGCCAGCCGAGCGTCCGTGTCCATCCCGAGACGATGCTAGCCACAGGGACCTGACAGGGTGACCCCTCCTGGCGGCGATGATAGATACGCTGGGACTGGTCTTCACCTCTCTGGCTGACCCCTTACCAGCTCCCGGGCCCTTGTCATCGTCTCCTGCCCCCCTCCCCCCCCAAAGCACAGGTCTAAGAAGAGGTTGGGAGAGATGCTTTTCTTTGGTTCGATCCTGTTCGGTCGGACTCCCCTTGGCATCTTTGACTTGTCGTCAAGCGTCCTTATTGCGGGCCCTCAGCTATCCGTGTGTTTTTGTTGCTGATTTGTAAAGCTGACCCCAAACAAACTTAAGCTGCAAATTAGATTATTCAGAACCGTTGCCCTACTTACTTTGAGGTTCTTAACCAAAATGGTTTGAAACACGTCTCATTGCAAGATACACTGAAAGGTACACTATGGGTAAAGCATAAGCTAACAGTAGAAAACATGTTGGTCAGTCAACCTTTATTTGAACCCTTACTCTCATCTGGGTAGTTAATTATTTCTGCTATCTATGCTCTTTCCCGACAAGTGCTTAATAGAAATGGATACTATAACTAAACAGACAGATGCATAGCCCTGCAACACTCATTTATTAGCAACAATTACCATAATTGTGTCGCTCAATATATAAATAATTGGACTGGATTAATTGTTTAAATGATATGTCAAAGGAGTCAATACCTACCGTTAATTGAATGCACCACAAACAGACTAAATCAATTTCATTTTCATCTTGGTCATACATAGAGAGTAAATTGAAGAGATTACAACATCTAATGCAACTCCTGCTTCTTGTACCACATGTCTATAGGGAGTGTTGCTGTTGGCATGGATGGCCAATTCCTTAATGGACTGTAGAAGGACCAGATTAGTTCATTGACTTAACGTATTTGCTCCTCTTAAATTAAATTATTCTCTGCTTGTCTAGATGGATGGAATGCTTAGGCAGCGAGAGATTGGATCAGACCAAATAGATCACCATTGTCTGCTTGGTAACCCTTCATTTGCCTTGGCAATGAGTTGGAATGTCTTCTTTCACTGCATTCAGGGGGTTTACTGTTCAATCAGCTGAAAATACGCTTGTATTTGTGTGACACAGTGGCCCCTGTGACATTGACACAGTTGAAGAAAGAAGAAATACAAACCAGCTAAATCCACAGTCCAGCCTTCTCACTGTGGAACGGCCAGGGAGAGAGCTTCATGATTGGTCAATAAAACCACAAACACAAGTAACCACAGACATTACAAATAGTTGGCTCTCCTTGCATGAAGTAAATTCCCATTTATATAGGTGATGAAAGTAAACAAACAAACTCACTTACTAATAAACAAACAACAACAACAAAAAGTCAACCTATGTCATGTGTGAACGTGGGGCTGGGCGATGAAATGATAACAATAAATATTGCAATATAATTATTCTCGATAGAAATATAAGGAAAATTCCATAAAGTTCAATATAACTATCGAAATCTTACCCCAACTGTGTCATTTGACAGAGTTGGGGTAAGATTTGCATCATCGGATGATGCCAAACACGCCATCCAGTGGACAAAAGTAGCAGGTGTAGTTCCCTTTTAAGTGATCAGTGTTAATTATGTTGGGTTAAATCAGTGTTGATAGTGCATAACATAAGTTATGCGTGTATTATGTTGTATATTTGTGTATACATGTTTTGTGTGAATGATATAGTGATGGAAATTGTCTTATGTATTATGTAGTGGTGATCTGTCGCATAATGTACATTTTTAAGAGACTTGATAATGAAAGAATGTTATATGGCATAAAATTCATGTATGTATCAATTAATTCATATTTTACAAAGTTACAAAGTAAATTGGCTAGCCTAATATTCAGCGTTTTAATGAAAGAAACAAAAAACATTGGTATATCACATCGATATCGGCAGATACTTAAGATTGCAGTGCCGGTATTGGAACGGAAATGAAGAAATGGTATCGTGCTATTCCTACTTTTAACCACAGCAATTTCAATTTAATGAATATATATTGTGATAATTAGCGATATCGACTGATATGAAAAATATTAGCGCGATAACGTTTTTAGCCATATCCCCCAGCCCGTGATCGTTTACATAAAATGTTCAAAATAGCCTGAGCCGAGGCTATCTTGCCGGTTTGGCAGTCAAGACTTCATGCATAATTAATTGTGTGTGATACACACTCTTTATTGTGGTGATGACATTTGCATTTTGTCATTTTCTATCATGGAGGGCCATAAAGATTGACATTTGAGTATCTTTTGATGCATGACGGCGGTGGTGATGGACCGGTGCCATTTGCCTCTGGCCGTATAACAGTACTCTATATACAGCCGTTCTGCCCACTCTGTACGACAACTCGTATATCCTCTCCATAAACATGTCCCTTACATGTGTTGTCTGTCACAGAGCGCTGACGTCTAAATATCCCCCCCCCCCCAACACGCGTCTTCGAGAGCAATGGCTGCAAAGCCTTTCAAGTGTTTTATTTATTAAGATGGCATTCTCAAGGGAGGAGATTTTTTGATAGGTTTCAAGAAATGTAAATGTTTGGGGTCTCTTCACGACACTGGCTTGACACCGGAAAGACTTCTTTCAGACAGACATTCACATGTTGAATGCTGCAGTTGTTTACAATTATGTATGCATTTATTCATGGAAATCTCCACTCAATCTAAAGGCCGTGTTTTTATTTGAATTTTATTGGTTTATCAAAAAATCATTTGTTTCCTTTCTGTAATTTATAATCTTGTAATCCAGGCTCCCTAGTTTTCCTTCATACAGTATATCATAGCTGTCTGATGGAATTTATTTTCTATATTCTAATTGCTACAGAAATGACTTGGCAAGCAGTAATTTCTGTAGCAATTAGAATATAGAAAATAAATTCTGTCCTTGACAGAGAAATATATTGTTATAAGACAAACAAACGAGAAAAGCACTTGCAGGAAGTGCCTGCCAGAAATGTGCGCCCTTGTGACTCTTGACCTGCTCGCCAGTGAACAAAGGAGACACAGCTTGTTTACTTGAAGTAATAATCTCGAAGATTTTCAGGTGAATAAATGTCTGTTAAGTCACTATTTATCGTCAACTGAGGTAACACAATGGTGAGTGAGCCTATGGCCCACTGATGAAAGCCCTCGCATTTGCAGAATTATGAACGTTACGAACTGGGTGTCGGTGGCGAAATTCCCGGGAAAACTCACAAGCGGCACCATCAGTGGTTGTTCCGGTTGGTGCTGGAACATTCCACGCAAAGTTATGGGTAAGTTAGTTAGTTAGTTAGTTAGTTATTATATTATGTATATTTATATATTAGGGGTGTGAAGATTCACCGATACGAATTGGAAACTGGTCTGAATGTACTATGTTTGTGTTATGTGGTTGATGACCCGATTCTAAAGTTACAAATCGGTTGACTGAAGCTTTGCTGCTAATTCTACTTTAGTGTAAACCTATAAACTAAGCTGCTGTGGAAGACTCACTGATCTAACATTGTCATGTTACTTTCAAAATAATGATTGTCTCTCATTCGCTAATAAATCTGTCTTATCTGTCTCAACGTCTTACGTTGACCTTTCACCTTTTACAAGAGTAACGTTACATTAGCGTTGCTTGCGAGGTAAAAACCAGATGTCCGACAATGCCGACACGGCGCACCTTCAAATCTAAAGTTTGGAAGATATTTGGATTTTAGGAGGAAGGAACATTTGACAAAAGGCTTGCCATTTGTAAGGTCTGTAGAACAGCAATTAAGTACAGCGGTGGCACGACAAATCTTACCACTCACCCGGTGAGACGGCACAGTGAAACCTATGCGGGCGGCGAGGGATCTGTGGATGCTAGTGCAACTAGCACAAGCAAGAACTCGCAAGACAACACTTTTTCCAGCCACAACTTAGCCCACAACTCGGCGAGGTCTAATGTAATCACGGCATCTACAGCCTTTTTTTTTTGCTATGGATTTACGACTTTGCAATGTACTCGAGAGTGACGGCTTTCGTGACATGGTAAATACCTTAGAGGCGAGGTATGAGACAGCATCAAGTAGACAGCATTTTCACCAACAAACGCGTGCCAGAGTTGTATGTTGTACCGTCACTATATTGATATCAGAAAATGTCCGGTCTCGTCGTACTTTACCCCGCTCCCGGTAAGGTCAAACGGTAGGCTCGGCGGTCCTCGGCGGTCCTCGGCGGTCCTCGGCGGTCCTCGGCGGTCCTCGGCGGTCCTCGGCGCGTAGGCATGCCGCTCCGGTAGAATCAGTTAGATGTCAGCTCGGGACATATATAGACCACCGCCAAAACACGACTCGGCAGGTTGATCGATCCAGCTTCTGGACCGTAGCTTGTTAGTTGAGGGGGGGAAAGTCCATATGTTCGGGCGCCACTTGTAACGCTTCGGGAGAGAGCCTTTTATTTTATCATATATCAAACAACATCCACATGGGAGAACGTAACCACAACGCTACCCTTGGCAGGTTAACCGGAAGAGATAGTTGTTACCTGTTACTGTGTCACAGACACTACTACATAAAAAGAGCACCACAGTGGCCAGACATGGTACTGCAAGCTGTAACAAACACAGATAAGCACATTTATGACCGTTACAATGTCAAAGTAAAGAAAGTTAAACGAGAATTGTCAAATGCAGAGCGAGTGGCAATAACAAACGATCATAACAATAACCGACGTTGTGTGCAAACGATTCCTACGTCGCGATCACAGCGCACCACATCTCTCCGGGCTGAGAGTCAAGGAGTCTTGTCTTACGGACAAGAGTATTCAATGAATCACACAGAGGGGGACAGGCGCTTTTGTATCGCAGCATGGGGAGGGGAGCTGAAATCCTACGGGAGAAACGGCAGCGACTTGGCTTTGCCTTGCTCATACAAGACGTGTCCACCCGATGGATCGGCTCCCATGACACTTTTTGCCACACTCATGTCAAGGGAGCTCAGAAAAGGGGAGGCGGGGAACACTTTTAATGAGAGTGACATTTGCAACGCTGAAGACATAGTCAAGGTGATGGCACCCGTCAGAGTTGTGACCACTATCGTGTGTGAGGACGAGCAGCCTGCAATCTCAATGATTGCCCCCCCCCCCCCCCTCAAAGCAAAACTTCAAAAGCACTCCGACGAGTGCCGTGTCTTCTTCCGATGAAGACACGGCACTCATTACTGAGATGAAGAAGGTGTTTAACAATGACTTTGAGAAATGGTACACACACACCTCCGTGACACTCCTCTACACTGCGTCCGCTGCAGACCCTTACTTCAAAACTTTTCCATTCCTGAGTGACCATGACGCTGAGAGGATATTCACAAGTATGTCAGCTGAAGATGCAGCCCTGCATAACAAGGTAACCCCCCCCAACAAACACACTCTCTCATTCACTCAACATAAAATACATTTTAACAGTGCATTCTAACAGTTGCTAACAGTCTGCTTTTGAACATATTGCTATCATTAGCTGTATTCTGTGACTGCTGGCACTGCACACTATTGACTGTCATTGTCTACTGACAGTACTGAATTGAACCATACTGCAAACTGTTTACTGTCTACTGACAGTATACACTTCATTTAACCATACGGCACACTGTTTACTAGTTGAGTTTGTTATCAATGGTAAACATTTGTCCGATTATTAATTATAGCTGTGATTTTATACATGTATTATTACTAGGAAGCAGAGGATATAGACAGTCAGGGACGTCCAGTTCAGAGAGCTCCAATGCAGACAGATCCAGCTCAGATCATGGAGATCCAGACAATAGCATAGTTAGTCCCCAGATCCAGATCAGCCTTTTTTTTGTTGTATACACTGTGAGGTATAAGCAGATTAAGATGTAATACATTATAGTACGTTGAAAGAAAAGCTCTCAAGAGTCATGGCAAACAAAACCAGTAATTTGCAGTCATTGTTTAACATTTCAGATGATGACCCTCCTTGGAAAAAAAAGTGCAGCACTGGACCAGCTGTTCGGAGAAATCTTCGAAGTGAGATCTTCAAGGTAGGAGGCCGGCGAGGTCATCAGGTATCAGAGAGTAGAATCCTTTGCCCCCGAAGGACAACCCACTACAGCGGTGGAAGGCACAGGTGGACCGACCACTGCTGTCGTCTCTTGCAAAGAAATACCTGGAGTATTTATTTTCAGTATTCAGCACCGCAGATGACATATCGTTTCCTCGCCACGCAGTGTACTCCGACATGGTCATGTAGATCAATTGATTTTACCTAAAGAAGAATGTTGACAAAGTACAATCATACATCAACTTCCTCACCATGTCTCACGGAAGTGTAACCAAAAAGAGAAAATGAACGAGTGAAAAGGGGATAATGCGATGGGTATCCTGTCTTCAGTGTTGGTGTCGGCTAGGCACTGTTCATAGTACTGAAGCGCTAATGCTGCATTCTGACGGTATGGGGTACACGCATGGTACA
>OMNR01003488.1:3192-15718 GCA_900303205.1 Mora moro
GTTTTGGTTGTTTTTTTTGGGGGGGGGGGGGGATTTGCGATCACAGTTTGTCGTCAGACACTAACTCACTTGGAGCCTCATAAGTAAATTGAACATTTAAAAAAACAAAAACAAACACAATTTCACAATGATCTGGAAACCTATCAGTTGAAAATGCGAATACATGCTAATTATTTGGTAATTCTTTAGCTCACCTCAAGGATGGAGGGTGGGGGTACGAGTACAATGCTTGATTAGGCCATAGATGATTGTGCTAAAATGAAACATTTTTCATCTTTTTATTTCAGGCTTCAAGCGCGGAGCAGATCCGGGAATGCCTGAGCCCACAGTTCTGAGGTGTGTACAAAATGTAACTTTACGGACCATACCGGTCTGTGATCAAACCATCGTAACGGTCTCTCATGGCTTCACAAAACGTAGCACTTTCGTCTTTTGGAATCAATGTGCGTCAGTCATTATGGAGTTTGTGGAAGAATTACAGTGAATCACCACACAAGTATTCTTATCACAAAGACCAAAGTGTTATATTGCTATTGTTTACATTTGTGGCAGGCGTGCATACGGCAAAATGCTTGAAGAAGATTGTGTTTTCACCTTCATCCTGTTCTCACCCCCCTCCCTGCCAGATGTCTGTCCCTAACCCCCACTGTTCTTGATGAGTTGATCAGGAAGCAGTTGAAGGGGGGTTGGTATTTGCATTAAGTGGCCCAAATGTTTGTATTTGGGCAAAGCTGCCCAAAGCTGGCCTTGCATTAGCTTGCCCTTCTTTCATGTACAGCAGAACAATAAATCCTCCACAGACCAAATGGTCTGTGTGCCAATCCCACCCAGGTATCACACCCCACCTTTTGCTCAAACTAGAGAGGGCGCAGGCAGTCTGTGATTGGTGTTTTCAGATAACTGTAACCCAATGGGAAACACGGGGGTTGCACCTGTGTATTGTAATAATCCAGAGAACATAATGATTGGAAGACCTCTGATGATAACCCCGCCCTTGTCATATGTTTAGAAATATTGTGGTACCCAAGAAATCGGGGCTGCCTATCTGTCTACCTGTCTACCTGTGCGTCTGTCCACGCGCCGCCTTGCCCTGCCTTGCCTTGGCCGCCGATGTTCCGCCCCCGCTTGGGGGATTTTATGTTATAATTCTATGCTGTGTTGCTGTTTTGACGGACACAAGATTGTTTTGAAGATTCCTGTAAAGCGTGAATAAACAAGTTTGGAAGCTTAGTATCGACTCAGTGGTCTGTTTGAACAACAAGGACTTGGAAACGGTATCATGATCCTGAATCATTCTTCTACCCTCTCTCTGTGTTCCATACTGGGTTGTCGCTTGTTGCCTTTCATTCAGTGGCTGAACACCTTATACCTCTCTTCAAACGTAGCTTTCAGCTTGACCCAACAGACCAGCTTCTGTTGACTTTGATGAAGTTGTGGCTTAATCTGCTCCAGGAAGATTTTTTTCATGGAAGAAAATATGAGGGAATGCATTCCTTAGCTTCCGAGGGAAGCTAAGGAATCTCTTAAAAGAACACTACCCAGGCACAACATGCATCATAGACTGCTCCGAGATCCCACTCCAAAAGGCCAGATCTCTGGATTCCCGGGCAAGTCTTTAGCCACTACTATGCCCAGAACATCATGGCCTAATAATGGTAATCTCCCCAGCTCATGGAGGTAGAAGTAGTGACAAATGTATTACATCCGATTATGGGTTTCTGTAGTGTCTGTGTCCAGGAGATGAGGTCCTGGCTGACCAAGGCTTCACCATCCCTGATCTGCTATGTGAAAGGAAGGTGAAAATCACAATACCTGCCTTTACTAAGCACAACATCAGCAAAAGAAGGATTGCTGATGTGAGAGTTCATGTAGAGCAAATTATATGCAAACTAAAGCACTTTAGAATTATTTCACAGGTTGTGCCAATCAACCTTGCACCAAATTTTTTAAAAAAGCTGAGAATTTGTGCTGCCCTGTGTAACCTGCGAGGAGACATAATACACAAAGATGCCGAGCCATCAGAAATAGGGAGATTTTCCAAAACCACCACAGGGGGTCTGGGGGCCCTCCCAAGAAAACTTAAAGTGTGAATTTTTAAGGGTGGAAGCAGACAGAAAATCAGTTTGAAAAAAAAGTTTATTACAAAAAAATATACAGTATGTATATCCACACAAAAATCCATTGCCATACAGGAGGCTATACTGTATACTGAAAAAAACAAACATCCATATACATTAAAAATACATCCACGTAATACATTAGGCTAATATTGTATAATTATTGGAATGTACTCTTGGAATACATATAACTAGCCACTCAAAGTGATGTAAGCCAAGCTTTAGAAAAGGGGTTAAAAAAAACAACAGCGGTGACATTAATTTGATCTTCATTCATGTGTGAATGCTCGAGTTCAGTTGAAAGAAAAATCAATACACACCAGTGTCCTAGTTTGGTGCTGGTAGAGGTACAATAACTACTACTAATAACTACAGAAATACTGCACACTGAAAAAACAGCACCACAGAAAAAGATGTAATGCTCATACCAACCTCAAGGTGGTGGTCAAATGCAACACGTCTGGAATATTGGTATGAGCATTACATCTTTCTCTATGGTGCTGTTTTTCTTAAGTAGGACATTGGTGTGTGTTGATTCTTCTTTAAATCGATGACGTGAGCATTCACACATGAATGAAGATGAAATTCTTAAATTTCTTAGACCTGTTAATTCAACCTGCCTGCCTGAAATCCATTTCCAATATGAGGCAGCATATATTGGCATATATTGGCCTTGGCACAATTTCAGCACAGAAATTTCAATCAAATCATATTCAATGGGACTGTCTGTTATGGGACACCTTTTCTTTGACTTCTTTGGCTTTCATGTGGTGGTGTGAACTGAAATGGGGGAGCTCTCTTGCAGCTGTTGGTCTTAGATAACCAACAGCACCTTTTTGACCCCTTCATTCTATCTGAAGTTGTTTTACTGCTTCACTAATGTAAACATTTCTTTCTTCTGAGAAATGACAGATCGTCCCTGTGAGGGAGTTAAAAGACTCTGTAACACTGTGTTCGGGGCTCACTCTACTAGAGAGGAGACACGTATGCATACATTAAATACTTGGGATCCTACAACTATTGTGTACTGCTTTGCATTTAGAAGTCTCATCTGTCCTAGACACAATATTCCACAGGGAAATTGTCACGACAACACGTGCATAGGCTTGTGCGGCCAAAAAGGGGGATTCCAGTGTGCAGGATGAACCATTTGGAGTCACCATGGAGTCTTGTTGAGAAAATGGCGGCCTCATGACCATCCTGCGGATGAGCTGTGGACTGTTATGACTCAAATTGTGTTGCCTGAGAGTTTCAGGAATGAAGGTTACCCCATGAAGTATCCATGGATGGTCATTTAGGCATCTGAAAAACTTTATTGGCCCCAGATGCACAAAGACGTGGTCGCGTACTGCTTGTCAGGTGGTGGGCAAGCCTAACCAGACAATTCCAGTTGCTCCTCTCTGCCCTCTACCTGTCATGGAGGGATCCTTCTCGAGGGTAATGATTGATTGTATTGGCCCCTTACCAAGAACCAAAAAAGGGAATAACTTTTTTGGTTCTTGGTCCTGACTATTATGGACGTTTCCACCAGGTTTCTGGAGGCTGTACCGTTGAAATCAATTAAGATCAAGGTCATAGTGGAGGCTCTGCTTCATTTCTTACCACTAGAACTTCAACATGATCGTGGGTCCAACTTCACTTCTGGTGTATTCCAGGAGGTAATGCATGAGCTAGGGGTTAAACAAATCAAGTCTTCTGCCTATCATCCTCAGTCCCAAGGTGCGATTGAGCGGTACCACCAACTTTAAAGTCTATGATTAAGACAGATTGTGCTGGTTACTCAAATGACTGAGATGTGGTGATGCCATTTTTGTTGTTTGCCATCAGAGATTCTGTGACAGGCTTGTGACTTGGCCAGGACTAACTTGTAAGCTGCTAAGGAAAAGATGAAGGCTCTATATGACAGGAAGGTGGTGGAGCGTACCTTCAACCGAGGAGACCAGGTTTTAGTGTTGTTGCCCATGGACGGAGATACGTTGGGGGTGAAATTCTATGGTCCCTATAACGTAATCAAGAAAGTGGGTGAGTTCAATTATGTTGTGGATACCCCTGATCAGAGACAAAAATCTCGACTGTGTCACATCAACCTCTTGAAACCATATTACACTCGTGACACTCTAACATCTCAGATTGCTGTGGAGGGGGACGAGAGTGAGGAGGATGAGGTTGGACCAGCTGAGCCAGTTTCAGCTAGGCTTAAGAATTCCAGTGCCCTGGCCAATCTCAAATATTCACTAAATCATCTCACGACATCTCAGAGAGGGGCTGTATTACATTTAGTGGACCAGTTGATAGATCCGTCGTTTTGCCTACACTACGGAGGTGATGCGAAACCTGTTGTCCTGTAACGGTTGTTAACAGGTCGTGGGGGAGACACGCCGAGCCCCTAACTACCTTATCTTCCCAACGTCTACCCCACTTGCTTCGGTTCCGTGGCCCAAGGCATAACCCTGGCTTTGGGCCGCCGCTTCGATCACGTTCGTTATGGCAGCTCTCCCTGGGATCCGGGCTCTTGACAGTTTGCTAGGAAATTTTTAAAGGCTTGGATATGTCTAGCCCTAGGGATACATTATTTTTAAAGGGACTAAAATGACCTCTTAGAACCATGTGTTAACATAAACACTCTTAAATCTTTTTACCTTCGTCAATGATAAAATGTCCATAGGAATTTATTCATCAATTACATGATCATTTTTATTGCAGGGATTTTAACAGGGGTACAGCAATAGGCGTAGCAAAAAGTCAAAAAATATTATAAAATGAATATATATGATTAAATATATAAATGTGTTTGTCCAAAGCAACAATCTACACCGTCTCACTCTAAGGCATCTAGGGCATATCATGAGTGGTTGTCCTGGAGTCCAATGGAAAAAAAACAAAAAACTTTCAATCTCTTTTAGGAGGCGGGAGGGAAAACAGACAAAGGCCTCGGGCGTAGCCCTGGGCTATCCGACTCGGGGGAGAGGAGTGTAGGTGAGGATCGCAAGTTCTTCCGAGGGTGAATGAGGCCCGCGATATGCAAATGCTTATCTAATAGCTTTTAGGAATCTTTTTCTTTCACTGCATGCCATCAACGAGATATCCTAGAGATTTAATCTCCCTGTGGGTTAGCAGACTTTCATCCTTAAGCAATAAGCACTCACATACCTTGGGTAAAAGTGTAAAAAATCTAAATTTGTGTAAAAATGGAAAAACTCGGACTGTATAAAACTGAAAAAATGGAAAAATTGAATAACTCGGACTGTATAAAACTGGAAAAATGGAAATCTGAAAATACAACCAAAGCTTAATACAATGAATTATTATAAAATGGATATATGATAAGAAATACAAAAAGGCTCGAACCTGATCTCCCGAATGTTTATGGTTGCGGTGACCTTGTCCTCTCTCTACTCCTTCGCCGAGAGCGCAGAAAAACTCCTCGGATCTAATCGGCTAATACTGTCAAAATAAAAGCTGGGAAACTTCACAGTCCCGTTGGACTGTGGGAAGCATCCTCCCCTCGAAGGACCTTTGAAAACAACCCCAAAAATATAAACTCGAAAAATAGGCTGAGTGTTCACTTGCTAAAACGACGAGATTTCCGAGATTTCCAGTGCGCTCCTTCTCTTCCTCCATCTAGGGTGTTCTTCTGGTCCGGGGAAAATGCCTCAAATATTCACTGCTGTTGTCCCTTTTTATGATCTTACTTGGCGCTCTTGCGCATGCGCGCATACAGAGTTTGATGCCCATATTCTAACGGATGCGCGTACCGGTGTTGCCGCCACCTAGTGGTTTCTGGGGAGGACAACTATCTCTAGAACTTAAGTGCTTATCTATTCGTAGTGCTTTGTTTATAGAATGTCCAAAAGTGTGGTAACACAACACACATAATGAATACACAGCAATACTTAACAATTGAATCATAACATATCAATAACTTGTACTACGATTATACTGTTGATATATAATGTTTATCTTATCAATCCAAAACCCCACATCACCCTTCATCCTCGTTGTGTCTCATGTGTTTTTCGGTCGCCGGTGAATCAACCATACTTGACACCCCCTCCTTGATATCAAGAAGGATATCAAGTCCGGAAAACGTCCCTTGAAGAACCGTCATTCGGAAGAAGGGGCGTCCGGCAGGTCCGCTTCGCAGACAGGGGCCGCAGTCCGCGCGTGCCTGGTAATGTAGGGGCTGGTGGCGACCCATGTGGAGCGATTCACACCCGGGGGCCTCTGGTGTTTCTACGCCTATGATGGGTGGAAGACGAATCCCATCCACAGAGGGCATGGCCTTGATGAATACGCAGGCCCCGATAGGACAATCTTCAGCCATTGCATCGCAACAATTACTACCCAGATATCCGCCCAGAGGAGGATAAGCAACACGTTTATACAACTGGCTGGATCGTGGGGTGAGCGTTAGCAGGAGAAGATTCATCTGGGCGCACCCGTCAGGGATGGACATCAATGCTCTTACGTAGTCAACGATAGCCGCGTATCCTGGAGTTTCCCGTGAAGTTTAGCAGGACACACTCTACGCGGTCGACCGGTCAGGTTTGGCCTAGCAGATACGTGACGAAAAAGCCCTGGGCATAGATTGAGGGGCCTAATAAAAATCCAACATACTTGTCTGGCAAGGTTCAGTATCAGAGTTGGAAGCCATTGTGGCTCTTCCCAAGAACCTATACAACAGTGTATGAGCCAAAAGAAAAATGTAATAAAACATTGTAAAGATTCTGCTTTGCTTACGTCCAGCAGCCAAGTTGCAGAGGGTACCGTTGTAGTAGAAGCTACGGTGGAATCCATGCTACTTGTTTTAATTGTTTTGTAGAAAAAATAGGAAAAAATTAAAATGAAGAAAAAAATAAATAAAAAATAAGGGAAAATGGGATAATAATGGGATAATAATAATAATAAAGAAAAATAATAATAAAAATTATAAAAGTAAAGAAAAGGGAAAATCTTTAACTGTAAGGAAAAAAAGTTTACACCTAAGTCATGTGTGCATTCCAAAAGAAAAGGCTGCGTTTGACTCGAGTGTTCTCGCTCGAGGCTGTTATCTTCTTGGTTACTCAGCCTCTTGATGGGGGCTGGTGCTAATGGGCTGTTTCTTCCCGCCCATTGGTTCAGAATTGCTCCTCCTCCAGGCGGGGGAGGGGTGCGTCTCTTCACGTCATCCTAGTTGTCTATGTCATGTCCAAGTGTTGTCTAGCAATAGTCGTCATCAGTCGCTAAATTATTCTCTATCTTTTCCGGTTTTAATGAGCGGTTCAATGTCCGTAGAGTGCTTAGTAGTACAAAGTCTTTTGAATGCTGCTATTGTCCCATTGTATATCACCAAAATTATAATCAATGAAGCCACTATCCCGAAAAAGGTCAGTATCATAGGCCACAGATGAGAGAAAAGACTTGTTATCAGCTGCATCATCCAGGAGCCTATGTTAAGAGCGCCTTGGGCGATACTCCCCAGGGTCTCTTCAACAACAGGTCATGACATTGGTTTCAACGGCTGTTATCGCTATCTCGTACCAGTGACATGGACCCAGCCAGCACCTGGCCCCTGCCGACTTTAATGCAACTGCCGTGGAGGGGTATAGATTTTATCCAGGTATGGTTAACCCTTACCCACTTCAGTTCTTACCCACTTCACTTCACGTCTTGTACTGGTCTTGGTACCAGCGGTCGCATTTCCATTTCCATCCGGGGACCGTTCCACAATCATGGCATGCAAGGCTGAGCATACAGGTAATTGTTAGTAACCAGCATAGTAACCAGGCCAGATCTCACAATACCGGGAATAGACTGTTGCGAGATATTGGTATTGTACCCAGTAGTTATTGGTCTGGCTTAAACACGGCATCACACACTGCTGTATTTCAATCTTCTTGTAACCCCCACCAGGTGTCCATCTTTGGTGACGTCCCTCTATCCAGCCTTGCAGGATGCCTTTTACGGTTTTGTTCGTATCAAGCCCATTGCAGTTATGGTACCATGAGGTGTAAAACCAATAGGATTTTTGGACGACAGGGCAGCGTGGAGAGTAACCGTTGTTCTCGTGCTTAGTGCCATGTAACGCCAGATACGTAGCGTTTGCTACACATCTGTCAATATCAGCAAAATCTCCCTGCGGGACTGACCACGGGTCGTCAGGTGTAGGGAGTTTTTGGACGAACATTAGCGTGCTATGCGGCTGTAGTTGGTCCAACTGTGTATAATGTACCCGAAATCATGCTCTGGGCGTTGTCCTTGGGTAGCGGAAATGATTAAGTCCCCTGTGCCAAATCCATGGGAAAGTGGCGTTAAGCCAATGGTTAACTGCCGCGTCTCTCCCATCTGTATACTTGGTGCGTGTATGTATCTTATTGCCAGAGTTATCAAAGGAACCTCCTCTTGCTAAGGTGTTGACTATATAATTTTGGCCACTGCACGGAGTAGCTAGGCTCCAATAGCATGGATCCAGGTGTTCCTTCATCTTCATGGTGCATTGGATTACTGCTTCATAATGAGCATGAGGCCCTCTTCGACTCTACCTTGGTCAATTTTAGTGTTCGGACTTCCACTTCTTCATTGCCGATCGCTAGTATTTAATTTCATACCATAGTGACCATAGTTTGGTTGGTGTATGTGTGATTGTGATTGTCCCTTCCGCAGGAGGTGGAAGTGTTCATCAGGCACTGCCCAATGTCAGGGGTGTGCCCGCGAGCTTTTTCCCACCAATGACTGATGTCTTTGTATGTATTGTTACTGTCAGCCGGGTAGGTGGTTTTTCGTGGTGACCAGTCTAGACTGACGGTTTGTTCTTCCGCTGTCCAACACGTCATCTGGAAGACTTTAGTAGTTCTGTAGAATGCTTTGACATGGGGTTCTGTCCACGGTCCCACACCATAGATGTAACAAGCAGTGGTGGCTAGTCCTAGTCCTAGGATGAGTAGCATACTTTCAACCATTAGGCTTTTCTTCTTTTTCTTCTTTCTCTTCTCCTGGGGCGAATCCTGCAATGCTTCATGACCTTTGGAATATGTTTTTTTCCGAGATGGGTGTATCAGAGTGTCGTTGTTGAATCTTTGGTAGTGGTCGGGGCTGGGTAGTGATTGCAGTCAGTTCAATTTCTTCGTACAAAGTCTTTCTAGTAGTCATTTCAGCTGATGCTATAATCTAACGTTCTTCAGTGGTGTGCGCTTGAGTGACTCGTCCTTTCTTTAGTTCAGTATATAAGGGTGACTGGTGTCTAAGGGTGGGATCTAAACCTCTCCACGCACATGTCCACATGGCCATATGATACCTGTCTGGTGTAGGCCTGATGCCGGGGAAGGGCCGAATGATGTCGGGTCTATATTCTGGGTTGCTTAGACATTCCAACGTCTCCTCGACCAAAGTGGGGTATTTTAGTCATTCTAGGAACGGTCCAACTCGACTCCCTGGATACCGTTTCTGCCATAGGTATGCTTGTATCAAACGGTAGTTGCAGACTGTTGCCTGCCATCCTGGTCCGGTCCCTTTAGCTATGATCATTGAGGCCCATAGCACACTGTCCGTAAATCCTCCGTCTTCCTTCAGGGGTCCCTCGAGCCATAGTTCTGTAAGTTTGGCCCACATTGTACCCCACCTGGTATGTAGTGGTGCCGGGTCTAGTAGAGGTCAAATATGGCATTCTGGGACGCTGGGTGGACCTTTGTACTGTAACCTGTATTGGCTGCCTTCAACGGGGTCAGTTTCTTCAACTCGCAAGGGCAGGGTGTAGTTGCCAATCACCGTTCTTCTAGGGTTCCTTGTCCGCAGATGGAGGGGTCCATGTAGGGGTCGTTGGTCCAGATGGACATTTCCCCACATAGAAACTCCACGTAGCTAGATTGTGCAGGATCAGAGTAATTTGGTCCCCACCTTATGTGTATCATGATGCCGTGGCGGGTCAGTCTTACTGCGTTGAATATCCAGGGTGAGTCTTCAGGGATCTGGTGGACGGGTTGATGGTACCATATTCTTGGTGTTCCTTCTGAGGCTCAGTTGGTTGGGGAGCAGTATAGTCTTTTTTGGGGTTAAGGGTCTTCGGTCAGTTAAGTCAAGGGGTCGCTCGAGGTGCCAGTTAGTGCAAAAGTAACTTCCGGATCCGCAGCGTCTGTTGGTGTAATTCCAGTTTGTTTTTGCCATGTTCAGGGGGATTTCTTCATTTGAGGCTCACCGTCTTTGTCCTGTCTGGTTATTTGTCTGGGTGTTAGTCGTCGGATACTTTGTCGGTGTCTTTTCTGGGGTCTGGTCATTAAGTTTACCTCCGCCGGGTCGTCCTTTGCCTCACCCACATCCGCCATCTCTGTAATCTAGAGGGAGGTTTTGGCATTGGGAGTCCTGTTGGTAGCTGTGTGGTTACTGGCAATTCTTCGATGACTTCCACTGAGGCCCCGATGGAGTAGATACCTTGGAGGTGTACCACGACCATATGAACGGTGAGCTCCACTTCGGTGCGTTGATGTTCATGTAGGGGCGTGGCTGCCCTGCTGGTCATTGAGCCCACTCTCTGTAAAACTCCTCTCTGTCTCCAGTCCTCTGCGGTGATGATAAATCTCTGTTTCTTTGCTTGGGGCTGTGCCGCTGGGCTCCCCCAGGCGTCAAGGGTGGTAGCAATGTACAGTAGGTGGCTGGTGGCGAGTCCTCCCTCCTTGGGTACTGGTGAGAGGTTTGTTATCGGGATGTTAGGGTCTCTGATTACTTCTCTGATCAAAGAGCTCCACGTGGTTAGTTCCCATGGCCCAATCCAGCCTCCTTTTGTGGCTGCTTCCTTGTGATGGTCAGGGAGTTGGCTCAGCCCTGAGGTGTAATCCGGTGATCCGGGGTTTCGGTACACTCTGAATGCCATCATGTGGTGCATAGACCCTAACGGAGGGTCCTGCACTGCTGCAAACATCGTGTCGTTTGGCCAACAACGATTGATTGTTTGCTCCAGGTTTGTGAGTGGTTGATAAGGGGATAGTATCGTACTGCCACCCCACATGGGTCCCCAATTATCTAATTGATTTGACTGGGGAGCAGAAGGTCTGGTAAGGGTTGCCTGTACGGTGGGTATGGCATAGTTGTCTTTGTCTAGTTGGGGCTGCGTCAACCGTAGGGTAGGGGTAATATACTTCATCTAGTTGGGTCTGGTCAGGGTTTAGGTCAGGGCTTCGGGAGGCCGTCGCTCCTTCATCTTCGTCTATCGGAGCGCGTCTTGCTTGTGCAAGGCCTTGTTCTCGATCGGGGGTCAGTGTTTCAAAAGGTTCAAAAAACAGCCTCACTTGCCATCCGTGTGCTAGTTTCTGGTAGCGCAGTGCCCCCTTAGTTATTTGGGCTGAACACTCCTTGCAGGACATCATATCCTCTCCAGTCCATCGGCATGAGCAAAACCATGTCCCGGTTAGTGGGTTTTCTAGGCTCCACTGGGTGTAGACAAGGATCCGTGGCAATTTTCCTCGACGGCAGACCACACAAAAAACAGCGTCCATTACTTTTACGGGAGGGTGGACCATACGTTCCATTTCTTCATTTTTTCCTTTGAATTGTTTGGGTCTCAGTTTCCCTGGTCCTCTGTATTGGATCGACAGTGGTATTGGCTGTGCTACAGAGAACACACTCACTTTCCACTTTTCTCCAGCTGAACGGCTCTGAGTTACCTGACATATAGCCATTCTTTGCATAGGCTAATTGCGAAAGTGCCCTGCATGCCCAGAGGTCTTCTATGCCTCTTCGAAAGATAACCCCATATACATTGGCTAGTCTGATGTAGGGCGGTAGATTCGTATTGCTAGTGTAGAGGAATGATTCAGGATCACGATGCCGTTTCCAAGTCCTTTTTGTTCAAACAGACCGTCGAGTCGATACTAAACTTCCAAACTTGTTTATTTGCGGGCTTTACAGAAATCTTCAATACAATCTTGTGTCCGTTAAAACATAGCAACATAGCATAGAATTATAACAGAAAATTACCCGAGTGGGGGCGTAGCAGCGGCGGCTAAGGCAAGGCAGGGCAAGGCGGCGCGTGGACATACAGGTAGACCGGTAGATAGATAGGCAGCTAGGCAGCCCCGATTTCTCAGGTACCACAATATTTCTAAACATATGACAAGGGCGGGGTTATCAGAGGTCTTCCAATCATTACCTGTTCTCTGGATAATTATAATACAAAGGTGCAACCCCCGTATTTCCCATTGGGTTACAGTTATCTGAAAACACCAATCACAGACTGCCTGCGCCCTCTCTAGTTTGAGCAAAAGGTGGGGCGTGATACCTGGGTGGGATTGGCACACAGGCCAGTTGGTCTGTGGAGGATCTATTGTTCTGCTGTACATGAAAGAAGGGCCAGCTAATGCAATTACTAATCCCCCCTCCAACTGCTTCCTGATCAACTCCTCAAGAACAGTGGGGGGTTAGGGACAGAGGTCTGGCAGGGA
>OMNR01003542.1:3916-28784 GCA_900303205.1 Mora moro
GAGTTGGCTGATAGTTGAGCTGTCAGTCACAACATGGCGTCATCGCCTATTGACAGGACCCTCGGCCAATGAGAACGGGAGAGCGCAGCACCGACTCCCTCTGAAGTCAGCACTGAGCCACCAGAAACAACAGATGCAGATGGTGGGAGGAGCTAAAATTAGACACTGTTTTTCCACCCCCCCCCCACACACACAGCTATAATTAGGCCCATTTTTCATGCCTCATAAAGTAGTCACAGCAAGACAGACACACAGTACCTGTACATGCTACATGCTATGTTTATAGTCATGTGCACAGTGACACAAGTGTACAAAAGATCAAGCAAGCTGTACTGTACAGACTCAAGTTGAACAGTTATGATAGGTTAATGCCTTCCCTCCCAGAAAGAAACATCCTGTTGGATTGCTTACGCGCCACTGCTAACAAACAACCTCTACGCCAGGAACCAGTTTGACCACACATAAGAGTAAACGTGAGGGCATATGCCTGGTACCTCGTGTCCAGATAGTCAGCGTCAGGGACAAGACTACAGCCAACAAGCTGGCACTAACGCTCCACTCCCCAGGTCTCCACTCCACCCTTGCATATTTAGCTTCCACTCAGAATGCAGAGACCCACTGACAACACTAACCTATATTCACCATAATGAAAGCTCAAGGTTGCGCTGTAATTTAGTCCATGCTGTTATGTGCTGCCCTCTTTTTTTCTTCAAAATGGAGGGCGGACAGCTTGCGCAATAGTGCAACAACATGTTTTTAATAGGCTCAGCGAATCTGAACAGTTTTCCAAGGCTTGTGAGATGATTGTGTCACTTATGCCATGGACTGCGGTCAGGGCCGGATGCAAGTTCTCCATTTACATGGTATGTGGTCATACGAGCTCACACCCAACCGTGCAAATGTGTTTTGTTGTGATCAGATTTCAATTTAGCATTTCCAATCCGTATTCTCAGCCGGCGGGTTGTGGTTCGATACACGAGCGACACCCTTTGGATAACGCTTTGAATTTGTGCGCGAGTCTTCACCTTGACGTCCTTATAGAGGTGGACGGGCTCGTAGTCGATGTTGTGTCTCATGAAGAAGTCGTTGACGCAGGACAGCAGCGTCATCTCCGGCAGCGAGAAGATGTCCATGAACTGCTTCAGGGTGTAGCCATGGGAGCTCTGCGGCGACATGGGGGACAGGGGACAACACTGGTCAAGGACAGCGATGACGCATCATATCAGTGGGGCATGACGAGCGGTGGCAGAACGGTCTAGTGGCAAGGGTGTTTGACTCCCAGCTGAAAGCTTCTGGGTTCGAACCCCCAATGTCTTGTTAAGAACGTGTTGGATACAAGCGTCCAGCTGAATGAAATAAATAAAAACATAGGTTCGGCCCGCAGTGGGTCACGGCAGGTGTGCGAGGGGATATTCACCTTGCCGTAGAAATCGCTCATGTTCTCCAGAGGAACATGGCAGCCGTCATACATGGCGATGACCTCCTCGTCAGGTACAGGGTGAAGACCCCTAAACATGAAAACAGCCAAGTCGCAATTCGCATGCAACCCGCAGCTCCACCGTCATTTCTATGAAGAATTTGAAAACACTTGCTAATCGCAAACTATCCACTACATTATTCTGTATGTGTCGCGTGTGGTGCCACAGATACAACACAGATACCTGTACACAGTTCCCAACTGAATGTAGTGGAATGCGTCGATCTTCATTAACAGCGCCTAAAGAATAATTAGAATGTAAATGTAATTACCTCACTGACTCTTGGGCCTCCAATACTAGTGTATGGTTATAAAGTAATGCTTACCTTTTGAACATCGTAATGTAATCCCCTAACAGCAAAATTAGGGATGTATTCATACTCTCGAAGGCCCTCTGGGTACTAAATAAAAAATAAAATCAAACATTCAATGCCAGGATGACCTTTAGCTGCATTACACTGTTAGAGCTCATCTATTGTCTTAACAAAGGACGGATTACTAAAAACCCATCTGACATAATTTCACAGTCAATGCAACCAAGTTTGTTTATATTATAATTGTCTTTTTATATTTCTTCATGAATGGACCCAACCACGGCCTTAAACTGTAACGCAAACAAACTCCCACTCGACGCTATGCACACGACTATTTAATGAACAGGATTGTTTTGTGAAAGGAAACCTCAAGGGCAAATACCATGAATTGTAAGAACATTGACGGCATCATAATACCTCACTTTTTTGCAAAATACTACTCTAACCAGAGCGTGACAATTTGAACTTGTGTCGACTTATCATGTTATTTGTCGAAAGGAAAATAATAAGAAGCCACGCCAGTAGCCTATAGCTTGGAATAAATGTAGGCTATACCATTCATTCAGGAGTGTAAAACAATTGATTTTAAAAAGATCAACCCTGTGCTCTGCGATCAGGAGGTCTCGGGCGATATTGAAGATGAGGGTGTGGAGTTGGCTGGAGTAGAATGCCAGCGTGTAGTCATAGTCAAACCCATAAATCTCTATGTCTCCAAGGCTCATCTCGTTGTTGGCAAAAATAGTGTCAGGGTTGACAGAGTTTTTGCATATAGCCGGGATCAAGTCTAGAAAAGGGAACAGAGAGCTTGGTTAATATGATGGTGTGGGAAGCTATTGTGGATATAATGATGTACATTGGTAATGTAATGGGGGGGTACGTTATGTAATACCAGTGTATTAATGCATAAATAAACATTGACAGCAACAGCATTGCATCGAACACTATGTGTGTATGCTTGTAATAGGCCATGTATCCGAAATGGTATGGTGGTAATGGTATTTAGGATACATTATATTATGTGTTATTAACAATAGCCGGATTTAAGACCCTGATTTGTTAAGCCAGTCCTGTGCCCAAAGCAAAATGTAATAATAAGCACACGTTGATAGCCAAATTGACATTTCGCGGACAACATCTTGAGCTGGAGGATACATCCGTCGAAACTGAACAAGCTTATCTATGTGTGTGTGCGTACCTTCGGTTTTCTTTTTGGTGTCATTATAAACAGCCCAGAGACATTTAGTAATGTCTTGACTGCTCGAAGAGCTGGAATACACCACTGAAGAGTGTTGTGTGTCGGTTGATTTTGCCAATACATGCCTGGCTCCACGGAACCTTGTGCAGAAATTCCGTCTCGATAACTGAGCCCTGTGCGACCGATTGACAAAACCATGCGTATATATGGCCCTGCAGACACTATACTTATGCAGATAGTCTCTGGTCTTTAAAAGAGTCGAGAATGACAATGACGCCATGATCGCCTGTGATTTGAGTTAGGTTATCGCACGTGTAAGCACGGGCGATATGAGGAAGATAACCTGCAGTTCCCGAGAACTGCTACTGGTAACTACAGAAACCGTACGCCCCCGGCTTGACACTTGCGACGTCACATCCATATTTGACGTCGGTCCAAACCAGAGCCATAGAAAGACAGAGTTGCGTCAATAGAGGGTCAGGGAAAAAAAAACTTGATGGTCACGTGGTTCATGTGGCTTCAGATAGTTCCAAGTGGGTCATTTGAATGATTTACCACGAAACAGCGACGTTTGGCAACGGGTAAACATAATGCAAATTGATTTGAGTGTTGCAAACCGACCTGCTTGTCAGTAGTATTTAAAGTCTGTGTAATAAAGCAATACTAAATATGTGTTCTGAGTTTGTCACACCTCAGAAGAATGTGTTATTAACCACCCAGCCACATTTGAATGATGAAAAATTGGCAAGTAAATAAAATCAGATCATGAAAAATCATGATCATGAAAAAATATATACAGTATTCTCTGCTCTAAAACACTAAAACATGTCTGCTGAAGGTACTGAAACAACGCCCACTCCAGGGGAAAGTTGCCACCTCTCTCAGAGACCTGAAAAATGGATGCTCTGTCAAGCAGCTTTATTGGACTTGTACAGCCATCCAGGTTTGAGCCACCAGAGGTGGTACCTAACCTAACTAACTAGTTGTGTTGTCTAAACCTAACCAAACTGCGACTGAAAATTCAAAAAAAAGAAAACTAAAAAAAGAATAAACTAAGACGGGAAATAACATGGCACACAACCCCCCGGTCTCCTCGGTGAAAGTCATGTGTTTGACCCATTCATCCACCATGACTCCCTCCATATATATCACCTGACTTGGTGATGGGTTAGGGTTAGGGTTAGGGTAATCGAATCTCAACAAGTATAAAATATATCGAAAATCTGTTTTGATAAATATAAAGATCAAAATGTGATGATTTGTTAAATGTTTTAATGGGAATGAAGGCTGGGTAGGGAGCTAGTCAGTTCAGCCCCATTCACCAGTAACAGCAGATTATCCCTGAATCCCAGTTGTCTCCGATGAAAGTCTGAAAAACTATCCGGCATCCAGGGAAGATGCATTTGTGGGACAATTGTAAAAGATTTAGAAGATTACAGTGATGGGTTGAATTGCTGTTCCCAATGTTAGGAACTGAAGGAGTGAACGGAGATGTCGCAACTCTCTCTCTCTATGGCTCTGGTCCAAACCACTAGCTAACGACCAACTTGACCGACCAGTGTGGTGGAGTGACTGGTGCTGAGGTTGCTGATTGGATACTGTTATAAACTGTCTGTATAAACTAGTTTACTGTATAAACTGTTCGTGTAAGGCAGACTGCATTATTACATTAACAAACAGTTAATACATATGAGTACTGCATGTACTAATAACTAACTATGTCTGTTCATTAAATTAAGTACTTCTAGATATTCACGAAAATACATAAAGGACCATCGTCATTTTCGATCATATATGCAAGCCCACGTCACTCACTCTCTCTCACACACACGCACGCACGCACACGCGCGCGCGCGCGCACACACACACACACACACGCACACATTTTCTTGCAGTTATTTCTATGTAGCTTTTATTCAAACCGATTTACAGTGGTTTTGGGGCATGTAGGGATTAGGCGCCTAACTCAGGCACAGGCCCACGTTCCGAGTAGTGTATTTAGTAGGCTAATAGTGGGGCTGGGAGGATTGTCTGATTTCTATCACTTCACTACCACCATGTGGACAGAAAAAAACGAACCGTTTCAACAGTCCTTATTATCAGAGATTAGATTAGATTAGATTGAACTTCATTCATCCCGAGGGAAATTCTTGTGCATCAGTTGCAGTACAGATACAACAGTAAAAATACAAAATAAAAATACAAAAAAAGAACAACTTACCAGTACAGAAAATGTAAACATGTAAAATGTGCAAAACTGGAGTGCAATTTTTTTAATATAAAAAATAAGTATACAGTAATACACATGCATGGACTGTCACAGCTGAATCGATCTCGGTCTCTCAGTGTGCAGCAGGACAACGATAAACTATGATAAGAAATCCAGAATAAAAGCATACAACACAGACATAAGAAAATGCAATGTGCGAAATGTGAATTGTGTTTCGCCAACACAAGTTTTCTCATTGTCCCCAATATTCTTTATCTAATGTCGACGTCAAATGTCGTCATTAACTATGACAACGTTTGCATATATGTTATACGTTTGCATATATGTTATACGTGGTGATGCACAACGCGATGACACAACACGAGTATTTTTATATATTGACAGTATTATTTCCAAATAGTGACCCCGGAAGCGTTCTCAGCCAATGGGATGCAGCCACGATTTTCGGGCAGCAAATTGTGGAGGAGATTTGTATTGGGAGGGTCGTCCCACGAGCCCCGCTGCCATTGGCTGGTGTTTATGCGTGGTGCGCTGCCATTGGTCCACGGCTGTGCGCCGGATGAATCGGGTTCTTTTGGTGTGCGAAGGGGGCCTGTCTTTCTTCTCGTCAAGACCAGTGCTGCATGCCCTGAGAAGAGCCCGGCTTTTGTCTCAGGAGCTGAAGACGCATTGAGGTTTCCTTCCAGTTAACGTTTTTAAAAAATGCAACGCGCCTGGGTGATAGGCCTCCTGTGCGCTTTCTTGGCGTTCGGTAAGTCTCCGAGATAACTGTTCATTTATAACGGCGAGTTTGGTTCATAGCTGGGCTTTGCAAGCTAATGTTAGCTTGCCTTCAAGACATGTTTCTTTGGCCACTCAGTTAATTCATACTTTGAATCTGGAAAGACCTGGGGTTAGGGTTCATTATCCACATTGGTTTAAGTCAACTATATAGTGTATAGTGACTTGAAGTATTAGGCGCATGTCTTTCTAGAAGTTTCTTGCATTTCAGGAGGAATCCTCCTAATTTCATACCCGAGCAGAGTTCTTCAGTTAATAGACACTAGACACACGCCCATTAGTGTCTCAAATCACTACTTCATAGGAACTCCACTCCCCATAATTCATTCAAAGTCAATCTATCTGATCCGTGCATGAATACATCTTGTATAGAAGTTAGGGTTAGGCCTACGTTTTGAATATACACGTTGTCTTCCTGTACAGCTGCCGTGAAAGCAGAGGATGAGCTGGACATTGATGGGGCTGTGGATGAGGATCTCGGGAAAAGCAGAGATGGGTCCAAAACCGATGATGAGGTCGTTCAGAGGTAGGTTTATCGTGTCCCATTAGGTGTGTATATTATGCTTCCCGTAATGTGGCTAGCGTTTCGTATTGCTATGCAAGTCAATATCTGGCTGCTACATTATCTTGTTCCTTTCAATGTTCATCTAAATGGGTTTTTCACATTCTGGCGAAGCCGGGGAACTTGAAATTGATGTATTTTGGCATTATTAAATGTGCTCATAGTAAAGGCAGCTATCTCAAAATGTAAATGATGCTGTATTTGCATATAGTCTATTCTTTGTGCAGCCTGAGTATGTGTAGCCTTTCTCATTGTGAAAATGGCACACTAAGCCTTTTTTAGTTTTACAAGTTTGCCATGACTAACGTGGTTCAATGTTTGCATTACGCAACATCCTTTTAGCTTCTCTTCCTCTGCTTGCTAGGGCACAGGATAAGACCTAATGTTTGTATAGAAGGTGTTGTATGTGTGTGATGTTGGTTTGCTTTAAACATCCCCTAGAGAGGGAGCATGGCAGATGCTTGTTGACAATCTAAAGTGGTTGTGAAGGTGATTCAGGTTTTTTTTCCCTTTGCTGCGGTCCCACAGGGAGGAGGAGGCTATCCAGTTGGATGGCTTGAACGCAGCGCAGATAAAGGAAATCCGGGAGAAATCGGAGAAGCACGTCTTCCAGGCTGAGGTCAACCGCATGATGAAGCTCATCATCAACTCCCTGTACAAGAACAAGGAGGTGAGCTACACTCCCACATGCGGTTGTATACCTTTCATTATGGGGACCTGCTTCTAATGGCCTGCATTATCTGCTGTGGTTGTTCTCTTGTAGATCTTCCTCAGAGAGCTGATTTCCAACGCCTCTGACGCTCTGGATAAGATCCGCCTGATGTCTCTGACCAGTGATGAGGCCATGGCTACCAATGAGGAGCTCACCATTAAAATCAAGGTACATCAAAAAATGATCCATCTTTTCGCCAGATCAGATGTGTTCTATTTGAAAATGGTTTGCTGAAACATATATTTGCCGTGGTGACGGACTGAACCTCTGTCTCTCCAGTCCGATAAGGAGAAGAACATGCTCCACATCACTGATACCGGTATTGGAATGACGAAGGACGACCTGGTGAAGAATCTGGGCACCATCGCCAAGTCCGGCACCAGCGAGTTCCTCAACCAGATGACGGAGATGCAGACGGAGGACCAGTCCACCAGCGAGCTGATTGGCCAGTTCGGTGTGGGCTTCTACTCCGCCTTCCTGGTGGCTGACAAGGTCATCGTGACGACCAAGCATAACAACGGCACCCAGCACATCTGGGAGTCGGACTCCAACGAGTTCTCAGTCATCGAGGACCCCCGTGGAGACACCCTGGGGAGAGGATCCACCGTCACGTGAGTTTCTCCCTCCCCCCACCCTCTACTGGATTTGCTTCAGAGGTTAAAACCTGATTTATCCAGCAGCTGTGAAACATGCATGTAATTGGAAGAGTTGTGGGTTAATTTGGGTTTTGTGTTGAGTTAAAGGTCCTGTTATTTGTGTGGGGGTGTGTGTATGTATATAATACTAATGAGGCATTGTCTACATTTTTAGACTGGTCCTTAAGGAGGAGGCCTCAGACTACTTGGAGCTGGAGACCATCAAGAACCTTGTGAAGAAGTACTCTCAGTTCATCAACTTCCCCATCTACGTGTGGGCCAGCAAGGTGATTATCTCAGATGCTTCAGGGTCCTATTCATGTATAAAACATAGGATTAATCATTAAGGATTAATGTAAAGTTGATCATTTGCCCGTTTTTAATGTTACTAAACATCATTGTACAGCATATGGTTAATTAAAACTGTCCACACCCTATCCTAGACTGAAACAGTTGAGGAGCCCATTGAGGAAGACGCAGAGGACGCAGAGAAGGACGCCACCGAGGACGAGGTGGAGGTGGAGGAAGAGGAGGAAGACAAGGACAAGCCCAAGACCAAGAAGGTGAGTGGTTGACTCGAGCTTATGCTAATCTCCACAATACCTTAAAGAAATTGGAGCTAGGTGGGGCAAATTGGGCAACCCTGAAGTGGTCTTGACGGTGTTGTGAACCCGTGTGCCGTAGGTCGAGAAGACTGTGTGGGACTGGGAGCTGATGAATGATATCAAGCCCATCTGGCAGAGACCAGCCAAGGAAGTCGAAGAGGAGGAGTACAAGGCCTTCTACAAGACCTTCTCCAAGGTTCGTACATAAACACTCTCGGTCGGTCGCTTTGGCGCGTGTTCACATTGTGTTTTTCAGAAGCACAACTTTGCAGGCTCAGCAACTTGATGGTCCCTCTTTCCCACAGGATACCGACGAGCCCCTATCCCACATCCACTTCACCGCCGAGGGCGAGGTCACCTTCAAGTCCATCCTCTTTGTACCCGCTTCAGCTCCCCGCGGAATGTTTGATGAGTACGGCTCAAAGAAGAACGACTACATCAAGGTGCGCTCGCATCCACTAGAAAATAACAGTTCATAGGTGTTTTTGTGCTTTCAAAATAGGTCTTTTTATGGTATTTATTTATTTTTTAACCTTTATTTCCCCCCCCTCTCAGCTGTTTGTCAGGAGGGTCTTCATCACAGATGACTTCAATGACATGATGCCCAAATACCTCAACTTTGTCAAGGGAGTGGTGAGTGGTGAGTTTCTTTCCTTTGCATTTGGGTGTTGGTTTACAGGGTGTCATATAATGTAGATCATGTGATGCCCTGTTCTTAAGGGATATACAAATAGTATTGACATTACTTATGATAAGAGGGTGCACAGCAATATTGGGGATCATTGTGGCACTATGTGGCTAGTTGGTAGCTCTTTGACAGGACTGTGACTAACAGGAGGTTTCTCTGGCCAGGTGGACTCTGATGACCTTCCCCTCAATGTGTCCAGAGAGACCCTGCAGCAGCACAAACTCCTCAAGGTGAGCTGGCCTTCTATTCACATGAAGACTCAAGATTGCAAAAATAATCTAGTGTCTATGGAAGTTTGGATTTCTTTTAAAATCCATTATTATTGGAAAGTGCTGCATTGAAACGACCACATAAAACACTATTGCCATGTTCATCCAGGTCATCCGCAAGAAGCTGGTGCGCAAGACCCTCGACATGATCAAGAAGATCGCAGAGGAGCACTACAACGACAAGTTCTGGAAGGAGTTTGGCACCAACATCAAGCTGGGCGTGATCGAGGACCACTCCAACCGCACCCGGCTGGCCAAGCTGCTCCGCTTCCAGACATCCCACAGCGAGACGGCCGTGTCCAGCCTGGAGCAGTACGTGGAGCGCATGAAAGAGAAGCAGGACAAGATCTACTTCATGGCCGGCACCAACAGGAAGGAGGTAAAGGAGGGGGAAGTCGATGTGAATGTGTGCGTATGGATAGATGGAGGAATGGCTAGCTAGACAGACAGACAGACAGACAGATGGATGGCTAATTTTTGTTTTGTCTGTTAGTGCTGAACCGATTGTCAATTTTTAATTAATTGATTATAATGTGATAACCTATAAGTGGTTTTAGTTGAGTAAAAATGTCAAGCATTGTTTTATTCGCTTATAGCTTCAGAAATGCAAACATTTGGTTGCATTTCTGTTTCAGATCTTAATAAATACATAAATGCACCACTTTTCAATGGTGAATATAAAGGATTAGTGTGGCATTAATCTGTGATTTGTCCATTTGCTCACCTGGTCCTGTCCTGTGTGTCTGCAGTCCGAGTCTTCCCCCTTCGTGGAGAGGCTGCTGAAGAAGGGCTACGAGGTGGTGTACCTCACGGAGCCCGTGGACGAGTACTGCATCCAGGCGCTGCCCGAGTTTGACGGCAAGCGCTTCCAGAACGTGGCCAAAGAGGGCATCAAGTTTGACGAGAGCGAGAAGGCCAAGGAGAAGAGGGAGGCGCTGGAGAAGGACTTCGAGCCCCTCACCACCTGGCTGAAGGACAAGGCCCTGAAGGACAAGGTGGGACACCTCACACTGTTGCGTTTTAGAAAGTAAAGGCTATGCTAGCTGGCGGTTAGTGATACTGCAAGAATTTTGATATCTTTTTAACCTTTATTTCTTTTCTTCATACAGATTGAGAAGGCCATCATTTCCCAGAGGCTAACGAACTCTCCCTGCGCGTTGGTTGCCAGCCAATACGGTTGGTCTGGAAACATGGAGAGGATCATGAAGGCTCAGGCTTACCAAACTGGGAAAGACATCTCCACAAAGTGGGTGTTTGGTGTGGACTCATCATAATGAGCACGCTAATTCTCTAATAATAACACTCTAATAATCTAGTTTCTAATTCAGGCGGTTAGTGTTAAATTACTCGACTGTGCATATAGACATTTTTGTCTCTGTCTGCAAGCACCATATTTCTATATACTGCGAAATCGCAATGACAAATATCTCCAGGTGATATTTGAGAACGTATTGCAATGTAAACTTTGTACTGGTTTGTAAACGACTAGAGGCACAACACACACTTCTTAACATATCTCTTTTTTTTCAGTTACTACGCAAGTCAGAAGAAAACCTTGGAGATCAACCCCAAGCACCCTCTGATGAAGCAGATGCTGAAGAAAGTCAACGTAAGTTTGTCAACAACAGTTGCTAAGTAGCTGTTTGGTGGGCAGGATTGTCTAGTGGGTGATTTGTTTCCCTGCCGAAAGGTACTGGTTTCCATCCCCAATGTCTGCAGTCTACCTCTAGGCGTTCCTGAGTGAGATGCTTAACCTTCTACCTTCTCATTAATGACCTGCAACTATAAACAAAAGGATGAATCACTGCAAGTCACATTGGATAGAAATGTCTGCTAAATGATCATAACTTCTTGAGCACTTCTGTAAATGACGTCATGCGTTTCCACTGTTTGCTCCTCCCTTCAGGAGAACGACGATGACCAGACGGCTTCCGACCTGGCCGTGGTGCTGTTCGAGACCGCCACCCTGCGCTCCGGCTTCCAGCTGGCCGACACCAAGGCCTACGGGGACAGGATAGAGCGCATGCTGAGGCTCAGCATGAATGTAGACCTCAACGAACAGGCAAGACATACGCAGAGACACACACAGAGACACACACAGAGGCAGGATAGTCTAGTGGTTAGGGTGTTGCACACTCGACCGAACAGTTCTGGGTTCAATGTCTTGAGCAAAATGCCCAACTCCTACCTGCTCATGAATTTAATGTAGCTGAATTCACTTGTAAGTCGCTTTGGATAAAATCGTCTGTTAAATGACATGCAGTGTCCTGGAACGCGATTGTGTTTTTGTTTGTGTATTGTGTTTGGTCTTGGATTTGGTCAGCATCAGTTATCTTTTGCAGTAGTGCACTTTGTTTTTTTGTTGTGCAAAGATGGCTGTGATTTTGAACGCTGGTGTTTTTTTTTTTTTTTTGTGGGACGGATGTGCAGATTGAGGAAGAACCAGAGGAGGAGCCTGAGGAGGCGGCAGAGGAGGAGGCCGAGGAAGAGGAAGAAATCGCAGACGACGATGAGGATTCGGTGAGACGACACATCAAAATATAATAGTTATTTCTTAGCTAAATCACAAAACACAGATTCAATCTTGACTATCTTAACACTTTCTCTTTTTATTTCGCAGGCCACAACAGAAAAAGATGAACTTTGAAGCACTGAGTGAATGGGGTTGTAATAGTGGGCTGTACCTTGAGCTAGGTCAATCACCATGACCAAATGTTACTCTAGGTGTGGTCCCTGGTTTGGGGTTTTATAAAAAATGTGCGTTGGTTTTGTTTTGTTTTTTCTTTTTTTTACATTCCTCATGACTGTAAATTTGTTAATATTTAACTGCCCAGTTTATGGAAAGATGTGATCCAGTCTCTTGATCAAATAAATGTTTCCTGGAGAAAAACCTCAATGTGATCTAAAAAGATTAGCGTGCTCATTTCAATATTTATGTTTGTGTCTGTGAGACAGCTGGAAGGATGTACCAAGCATCAAGTTGTTAATTAAATGCAGTGACGATCCAAACTCTGGTATGCCTTTTATATTAAATACCCCTTTTTTATTGTAGTACAATATCAGGCCAGTAGGTGGCATTGTAAACCGGGTTTTGAATATTTAAAAAATGAAAGCAAACGTCAACAACAGACTGAGGATGTGCTCTGCATTTTATTAAACTTAAGTAGGGCCTATAGTTCTCATACATTTAGAGGTCAGGTGCAGTTGTAACGATGGGAACATCACCATTCTAAATATGCTCGCGTTCCCGAAAAGACGGCAGGCAATATATAATTCCCTTGTATACTGCTAATGAGTCGTTTTGGGTCCTAAATCAGGTTTCCAGTGTTTACTCTTAAAGTACCTCTACAAAATGGCAATTTCCTTGTTTATAAAAGAACAAAAATAGATAGTTGGTAGTGTGGATATTGTCTCTTTATTTTCCATTCAAGAACGCCAGATTCAAGCATTACTCTTGAATTCCACCAGACCCTCCCAGCAGATTTGCCATGCATTGCGACCCTGTGAACCTTTGCTTATAAAACTGTATAACGCACTCAGATCCATATTTGACGGCTATCTTTTATCGAAATGTATTCGCGTAGACCCACATCATCCTAAGCTTGTCCAAGGCACCCTCCAAGTAGACCGTTTCCATTGGCATTAAATCATAACACTGTGCAGAAAAGCAACTAGTGTCTTCAACGACGCGATACAATTTAACAAAGGCCTACGTGTGTTTTTAGAGGTCACACAGCAGCAAAAAAAAAGAAGAAGCTAGGGCTATCTCGCCATAATTCGCCCGAGAGAGAGAGCATGCGTCTGCGGGATAGATGCTGACAGATGTGGGCCACTGGAGGGGGAGGAGCGTCATAGGAGGAGACCATAGAAGATGGGAGAACTGCATGTCAGATGTTAGTGTTGCTACATTATCTCTCACTGGGCGGCTCAACACGAGAAGGTTGATATAAAATGTGATTTTTATTCTTTTTAGTCCCCCCCACCCCCTTCACTAATATGTAGGCCTATATGTATGTGTATGTATGTATGTTAGGTTAGGCCTAGATTTAATTATTATTTATCAATGTTTAGAACATAGTTTGACGTTTTATGATTTGATCAGCATGTGATCTTATAATTAATTCCAAATAAATTATAAAATACCTACTCCAAAAGGCTACCCGTTTGCATTAAAACATCTGTACGCATGTGTTGAATTAGGCTATCGTTGCTGTCGGCGACTATTTTCGTTATAACACAATTGTAATGTTGCGTGTCCGACGTGTTTAATTAGTATCCACCTCGAACGGAACCGGCTCCTAATTGATCCACGTGACACTCCGCCACATTTCGCAGCTCATACGCAATCCCCGGGTAGGCTGTGTGGTTGCCATGGATTCTCGGGTCACATGCGTGGATTTCCTGTAGCCAGAAGCAGCAGAAAGATGCTTGGTCCACAGATCCACAGCCATTTTAATTTGCTAATTCGCTAATTTGGTGGGTTTTCGGTGCGATATTTGCTACGTTGGCCCTTTTTTTTTGGTTCTGTGCTCTTGAGTCGACTTGACAATATTCTGTAATTTCGCAGCAAAACCGGCATTTTGTCTCATTCATAGATTGACGACAGGAATGAGTATAGAAATTCCTGAAGGACTGACGGAGCTGTTACAGAGCTTTACCGTGGAAGTGTTGAGGAATCAACCCAGGGATTTGCTTGAGTTTGCGTTGCAATATTTCACCCAACTGAAGGACAGCGAGACCAGAGGGGCCTCATTTGGCAATGACCAAAATTCGGCCACAAGACCTGGCAAAGCGGTCAATTTCATTGACGAAGCGATGCAGATCGATTCGGAAAACGGCGAAGAGGACGAGGATGACGAGGAATTCGTAGGTAAGCCGAAGCGTACGCCTTGTGCTAAGATTGCGACGTGTGAACGTCTTGATGATCTTACTTAAAAAATGGTAAACCCTCGCATGTAAAGAATAGGCTGCCTCTCTGGTGCTTTGGCGTTCAAGCGCCTTGCGTCCGCCAGCACAGCGACGAGATCGCCCGGATAATGGATGCTGAATGGAGACTAATCATATGCCGCACGACTGCCTTGATCTTGATCAGTCCTTTGATGAATCAAAGCAGTGCCACTGACCCATTTCAAGCACAATTGTTTCAAGTGGCAGGCCCATCAGAGCCTACCCACCCGGAAAATGACCGTGTCCATAATGGGTTACAGGAAAAAAATATATAGCTTGTGGCACAAACGCTGTGTGTAACAAATGAGGATAGGCGTCGAATTGGCCTGTTTTCTTAAAGCAGCCGTGGTGATGGACAAAACACGTCAATGGTCACCGTGGGCCTGTGTGACGAGACGGCTGGGTCTTCCGCACGGTGCAGCAGCCCATGGCAGCACAGCGACCCGCAGGCTGGACGTGGGATCCCAACGAGTGCCCTCCAGTATGGCGGGCTTTGTTGACAGGTGCACTCCCGTGTCAGGGAAGTCACAGGCCCATGCCCTCTGGAGCCTACTCCTCCACAGTTGTCCCATGTCCTATAATCCTGTAAGATTCAACATGTTTGTACCTTGCCAAGGAAGGATAATGTTTTGCCTGGCTAGGCCTAACTAATGCATATTTCATAAAAGTTGTTTGTTTGTTTAGAGCTCGGTGGTAGGCGATTGGTGCTATATACTACTATTGATATTATCTTAGATTCAGAGAAACATAGATTCTGGCATTACTCTTAGGATGGTTTGTATTGTGTTGATCAACTGAGCTGTATCTTTGGGTTTGTTATTTCCACTGCATTTTACCATGAAATTAACTAAAATTGTTTTTGAGTGTCAGGATGAAATAATATAACTCGTACAGTGATATGATTTTTTTTTTTTCATCCATTTTTTCAGCCCCAGTGATTAACAGATTCATCAGGAGAGCTTCGGGTGAGTTTACATTCACTGTCTGTTCCGACTGGCAGATTTAGTAGTGCAATCTCAAGAGGAACGTTCTGGAAGATGTCAGGTCATAGGCGCATGGAAATCTCATTTGACATATTCACATGGACCATGGCTCCATCAAATCTCCTCCATATTTACAGCATGTAGAAATTTTCCATCTGTTTCCTGTCGCTGTGTTTCTGTTTATGATAATGGACATGATCTATCTTCAGCAGTGTCTCTGAAAACTCTATCTTCCAGGCATAGGCATAGATAGATGTGACACAAGATAGGAACAATGTCCTAATCTGAAGCATACCTGTTTCAGTTTGAGTTTGGCTACACTAATATTAAAGGGGAACGTTTGCCGCTTTTCAACCTTACCTCTATCTATCCACATTAGGGATATAGTGTGAAAAACGCCTGCAGTTGATACTCTCTGTGTCTCACAAAATCTCAAAATCTTACCCCAACTCATCGTCATTTGACGAAGTTGGGGTAAGAACGCCATCCGGTGGACAAAAGTAGCGGGGAGATCTGGGTGCAGGCAACCATGGAGGAAAGGTAAACATTGTTCATTTGCATATACTACCAACATTGAAATGATACGAAGCTGGTCGAAAAGCGGTGAAGTTCCCCTTTAACTGTAGTTCTGCCAAAGTGACATGTGGGGTTGACGTAAGCTCGGTAGTTCTGGGAAAGATCTGTGAGATCGTAAGTGCTCAGTGGTAAAGGAAAATAATGGAAGTTCTGAGAAATAGACATAGACATCCTGCCGTAACTTCCATAGGAAGATAACGTAGGAAGAGAGGAGGAGAGGGTTTACAATAATAAGAAATATAGAGGAGATGCATATGTACATTAACACATCATTCTGCCTGTTTTAGACAATATGAGCATTATTATGAGGTTGTGAGGTTTTACTCCATGGATCCAGGATGGAGCTGTGAAAGGGGTCTAGCCAGGGTTCATTAACGCAGGCTACCTCCCCTAAACCCTTGCGGCAGGATAGTCTAGTCTAGTCTACTGGTTAGGGTGTTTGACTCCCAGCCGAAAGGTTCTGGGTTTGAACATCCTTAAGCGAGATGCTAACCCCCTACCTGCTCCTTAATAAGTCTAAGTCTTATCTCTTAAGGTACTAGTTTCTGCTATATGGTAGCTGTTCACACACAAAAATAAATTCTTCGGTCAGCTGAACACAAATTAAACTTGAATTTGCAATGCTGGATGTGTAATTCAACATTTACATTTTCTTCCTGTTATAAAGTGTGTGCTGAAGCATTCAACCCTGATGAGGAAGAGGAAGATAAAGAGCCACGGGTAAACTCTCTTACGCTCCACTTGTCATGTTTACATGTTGGTTGTAGTAATGTTGTTTCATGCCATTTAAAAAAAAAATGTGAGGTATGTTTATACGCTGGGGGCAAGCAGCAGGGCTGTAGTATACATGTTTGGTTTGTTTGTAGGTCACCCATCCAAAAACAGACGAACAGAGACGCAGACTGCAGGAGGCATGCAGGAACATTCTTCTGTTCAAGAATTTGGAGCCGGTAAGTGGATGACTACAGTGCTCGCTGTTGTTTTTTTTTTTTTTTAAGTTACTGTCTACTTTCTCCCGTCTCCAACCTCAGATCCAGCAGTCCTACTATGTTATAGCAAAGCTTTTGGGGGGAGAGAAACGAGAAAAGGAGAACCAACTGAAAGGAGTGGGGTTACACCTTTTTTTCCTGTTTCGTTACGGAAATGTTCTACTCAGAAGGGGATTTTAATATGTGTCTTTCTACAGTGGCCAGTCTACACAGTGACACTTTTTCTAAGAAAGTTGGTGGATGGGATGTTTTAACTTATCTTCCCACCGGGAAAACTTTACTAGTGTTGGCTGAGTTTGTGTTCACTTTTATGAGACTAAACTGTCTTTAATTAATGCGACATGAAATATAAGCATTGGCCAGGCCAAGCTGTCTTTCTTTCTCTCACAGCTCTCTGCAATCTCTTACGTATTTATTTATTTGATCAAATTGATGCTGCAAGGGCATTTTTGTTTGAAAAATATATTTAATATTAAGCATTAAGCATTTTTTTGCTTTACATTATAATTTCATTTGACTACAGGAAGAGATCTCGAAGGTCTTGGATGCCATGTTTGAAAAGGTTGCTGTCAATGGAGAACACATCATTGATCAGGACGATGACGGAGACAACTTCTATGTCATTGAAAGGTAATTCATTCGATTATTAGGTGTTTTTGGAGCCGGTTTTATCGGTAGGCTGGAGTTTTGCACCTAGCTCAAGGATTTCCACTAATATGTTGAAGAATTTGGGGATCAAATCTAGAACCTTTCGACTAGGGGTTGAACACTTTGTTGTGTGATTGAGTACTGACGACGACAGCTTGGTGTAAATCAAGTGATTACATTGTGATTGTCGATATTGTTGTATGATGAGCTGCTGTACATCAACTGTATATCTGTATAACTGTATATGTAGATTAAATGCTGCCTTTGTTATATTGATATCATGGCTGTACATATTTGGCATCAATGTAAATGCAAATGGTAAATCCTGCAGCCCTACTTAAAGGTGCTATATGTAACAATGACACAGAGCATTTAAAATGGGTACTGCAGTCCAAATTCACAATATTGGACTTGAAGCTCACGCGTGTTGCCAGGTTGAGGAGCCGAGCGCAACATTATATGAGACGAGCGCAAGATTAAGACTCAGACTTACCCATGTTTTAGCACGGCTGTGGTCTTTTTCGGAAGACGATGAGGCTTTTTTGTTTGGGTAGAATCTATTACAATCTCAGTTGATCCAGTTTGTTTGCTTGCTTTCATGGCTGCAGCACGCTGTGTTTGTGTGCCAATTAGTTTCATATCTGGCAACCGGGGGTACTCAGAGAATAGTAAACACACAGACTAAAACAAAAACAGACGTTCCGGCCCGGCATGGAAATTTCAAAAGAGAACATACTGGCTGTAGCATTGTTGTCGGAGAAGCCAGCATTTCGACTTAGCATGTTTCCCTAATCTCTGATGACCTATCATGGTAATTTTATGATTTAGTACAGTACATTTTTAAGGTGCTATATTTTTACATATAGCACCTTTTAACTAAATATAACACGGGAAATGCAACATGTTGAATGGATGATAAGGCCATGCAACAATACCCAAAAACACACATTCAAAAACACAATATGTCTCCTCCTTGCATTTGTTTCCTTCTGTATCTAGCGGGACATTTGAGATCTTCATGGGGGTTGAGGGCATAGAGAAGCTGGTGGGTTGCTATGACAACCAAGGAAGCTTTGGGGAGTTGGCGTTGATGTACAACACACCCAGGGCAGCCACAATAGTCGCAACCTCACCTGGAGCGCTTTGGTGCCTAGTAAGTACAACGTCAATAACATAAATAACACACTTGCCTTATTTACCGCAGGCATCCACATGTTTTGGCCATGAATGTAATTAATTTTAAGAACCTGAGCGCTACAGAGGATGATGTTTGGGGTTAAGGAGAGTGTGTGTGTCTCATAACTCATTGTCACCCACTGGTGGACACTGTGAGAATTCTAATAATAATACTTTTCCATGAATTATTCTCCAGCGCTCTTTCTTCAAATGATTGACCCATATTGTGTCCCATCTCTTTCAGGATCGTCTGACGTTCAGAAGGATCATTGTTAAGAATAAAGCCAAGAAGAGACGGCTGTACGAGGCATTCATCGAAACATTACCGCTGCTCACATCACTAGAGGTACAGGCACCACCTATCTTCTTGTTTGAAGTAACTGCCAGATATACGCTATAGTAAAGTCCACTCTCATTGCCTCCTCGTCCACAGCTCTCGGAGAGAATGAAGGTGGTGGATGTGTTGTCCACCAAGGTATACAGCGACGGACAGCAGATTATCGCGCAGGTCAGTGTTTTTCTAGTAGTAGTAGTAGTATCTTAATTCTAATTAATGTGCCCATGGATGGGCCTTGACTATGGCTTTCTGATGGTAAGTCATTGACACGGTTCTGTTGTTGTTCACAGGGTGATCTAGCGGATTGCTTCTACATTGTTGAATCCGGCCAAGTAAGAATTACCATGAAGAGAAGTAGGGTACGTTGGCACGCTTGCCTCCTCTATATAACAAATTGTTGTTGTGTTTTTGTCAAAAATAACAAAAAACACACATACACCATGTAACTTGTTCTCTATGGTCGTCACTGTTGCTCAATATTGTTTTAAATACTAAGTGCTTATTGCCTAAGCAAGTCAAGATCAATTTTGTCCATGACACCAATCAACTCCTTCCCTTCGGTGGACACGCCCACGTTGTGATGTCACAAAGGGAGAGAGTCTGAAGTGTCCAGTGTGGCTCATCAACATGACACCCGGCGGGAAATTTGGGGTAACATTTGTAAACAATGGTGATGGCCACAGTGAAAAGGGGAACGTCTTCGTCGGCGTCGTCCGTCAGGGACTCCGCTAAACGCTTTCGTTTTCCCCTCAGACGAAAAAAGAGGAAGAGGACGAAGAGGAGCTGAACATCGCCACGTGTTCGAGAGGCCAGTACTTCGGAGAGCTGGCGCTCGTTACCAACAAGCCCAGAGCGGCTTCGGCTTACGCCGTGGGAAGCGTCAAATGCTTGGGTACAGTCTTGTTTTCTTTTCCAATATTTTTGTGTGTCTAGTTGTCTTTTCAATTGTTCAGTTGGTACACTCAAAAACCCTGTATGTTTGTGTAATATTTAAAGGTACACGCCGACAACATCTGTAAATTGGTGTTTGCCTGTCTTACCCCGAGTTAGACAAGTCGTTTTAATTCCAAATTCATCACTGTGCGTCCAGAAGGGGAGCTCGCTAGGTTAGCATCCACTTCATTGACTTGCAGGGTTACAGTTGCCTAGCTCCGGTTCATGTGAGGGGAATACACTTTGAGTTACTTTCCAAATGTTTTCCAATGTGTTCCAAATAGTCGCTTATCCAAAACGAGTCCCAGTAACGGCATTAAAAAAGATTGTAGTTTGTCTGCAAACACACAGATAATTCGGCACTATTTTCGGCGGTGCGATTATTGGTGTCGCTGAGCTTGAAAACACGAGGTTACCCTCCGTGTAGACCACCCAGCCAGAAGCAGCTGATAATATCCCTCCGCGTAGACCGCCCAGCCAGAAGCAGCTGATAATATCCCTCCGCGTAGACCGCCCAGCCAGAAGCAGCTGATAATATCCCTCCGCGTAGACCGCCCAGCCAGAAGCAGCTGATAATATCCCTCCGCGTAGACCGCCCAGCCAGAAGCAGCTGATAATATCCCTCCACGTAGACCGCCCAGCCAGAAGCAGCTGATAATACAATTGCGCCGGCGCATCACTGTTAGCCTAATAATCACAGCGCAGAAAATAGTGCCGAATTATGGAAAGCACATGATAACCCAGCGCACAATGATGAATTTGGAATTAAACAACTCGTCTAACTCTGGGTAAGACAGGCAAACAGCAATTTACAGATTTGTCGGCGTATCCCTTTAAATGCACATTGCCAAATGTCATTTATTTAAAACGAGAGGGAGATGCTGTTAAAATAAATGGGATAGTGTTTATTATACACCCTTAAGTGTCTTTAATAGTCTTAAAGCCTGGTCTAACTCGTCCTTTATTGGTTTGTCTCTCTGAAGTAATGGACGTGCAGGCCTTTGAGAGGCTGCTGGGCCCATGCATGGACATCATGAAGAGAAACATTGCAAACTACGAGGAGCAGCTGGCAACTCTGGTTGATAGCAGCGCTGACATTGAAGAACAAAATGCATAAGTCCACCCCCACCCCCCTGTGACCACTTTAAAGGCCCTATGAGGAATTTATTGATATCTCCCAACCCATTTTTGTGTTAATATTTTCAACAGTGCAAATTACACCATCAGTGTTAAAAGTTAAACGATTCTAATTGTTTGCCACGGGGGTTGGATTCAACCGACAATTTACAGCAGAGCAGAAAAGTCCAAATTATAAATGCATAGTCACAGATACATTGGCTCATCTTGCTAACAGTTGTTACTTTGCACTGCAAAACAAATGCGAGGAGTAGCTCCCGGCAACGGAGATCACATGAGATGCAGCCTATTAAGGGAAATGCTGTATGTTGTTTTGTCTTTTTCAAAACCCTCGTAGGGGCTTTAAAGCTCATTTCTAACGAGAAATGTAAACACCCCACTGTATCACCATTCGTGTTTTAGATTGCTAATTTATACAGCAAGTTTTGCTTCGATATCCCACATAAAACAATGTGTGCTATAAAGGAGTTTGTAATGAAGTATTAAAAGCAAAGAAAATAAGCCAACGCTTTTGTTTGTTTGTTGCTGTATGCTTGTATTAGATTACATTAACACAAGTCTCACGTAGCATACGTAGAATTTCAAGTGTGTGTTTTATTTGTCAATGTTAGCTTAAAATACTTGTTTCAATATAGGGCGATTCGTATTATTTCCTAATGTTAATTTTCACCTGTCCACAGTGTTATGATTCAACATAAGGTATTATACACTTGTTGTTATATTTATGACTATTATTTGTGAACTTCACATGCCAAAGGTAATATCTTACTGACTCAAACTGTTTATTAACAGTTGTGTTGTGTTTTCTAATTCTTGGCCAGACTGACCCTAAAGGGAGTATTTATGCGTAGATATAAAAGGTGGCATAAGAACAGAAATATAAGGTTTGCTATCAACTGCGGTATATATATATATGTAAGGGACATATTACATTTGACTTGAATATATTGTTTTTATATGCCAGTTTTCACATTCACTTTGAACCAAAAGAGAATATACACATCTCGATGGTGCCGATGCTCAACCCTGTTAAACAATGTACTCCTCCATTGCCATAATCCATACCATTATTTGGCTACCTTTTCCTAACCTGTAAATTGTTGTTAAGTGTATACTGGTAGCTATTTGCTTTTGCACAATACAAACTTCAAAGATAGCGATTTTGTTTTAGTACATTGTAAACTATGCCTTTATTTTAATATATGCTCCCACTAGTGTTCATATGTCTTCATTTATTTTTATTGGAACTATTATTTATTAAATGTTTTTTTTCTGTGTGTGCCAGTGTAATATTTTGGTCACGCGTCAGTGAAAAATAAGTTCTTATTCCATCTAGCGACATTAAGATTATTTAATGCTGTCTACCTCTGCAAACAACTAATATTTGGAAATGCATATTTTAATGTTCCTCCTCAGCAGACTTCTCCAGTGATAACTTTCTTGCCTTTATTCTTTTTTTAAGGCAATTACAGTATTGCTTTTTTGCTGTTTACTGTAGCGTAACCTGTTTTTTGAAATATTATTCACACACGTTTAATGTAGGTCTATAAATGAAAAAAATAATGTATCTTCCAAGTGTGCACAGTGTTGGTAATTATGAGTACCATAGAAGACAAACTAAAACATTGGCCAACATTATGCTCCACTTTTCATTTAAATAAACAACTGTTTTATATCCTGGTGTCAAGGTTTTTTTTTTTTTCTTACTGATCGTCCATCCATCCATTCATCGATCGATGCATTCATTCATTCATTTGTCCGTCCATTCATTCATCCATTCACGCAACCGTTCATTCCTGATTGTGAAGTGAAAGAAAATTGAAATCTGTTGATATTTAACAGCATAGAAACGTAAACTATAGCGAGCAATGACGTCTTGGGTATTTGATACAATGTACAAAACTAAAGTATTGTTCTTGTTATTGCCAATCAGCTGTCACTGGATAATAACAGACGTGTACTTTCGCCCAATGAGAATTTCATCAACAAACCGAGGCGCGCCCTCTGCAGCTTTGTGGACACTCTCCACCAATGGAAACCAGAGCTCTTCGCTACTGACGGTTCCATCCACCAATGGATTTCCTTATTTGGCAATGTTCATTCCCCACCCACCGAGAGAAAGCCAGAGAGTTACTTGATGGCGACAGGTTTGGTAAGTGGGAAGTTATCTACTTAATTTCAGAGTAACGCACGGATCAAAACCGTCTAATCGACCGTCGTTACGCGTAACTTTAACGCGCGGTTGGAGAACGCATTTCTGGCGGAGTTGTCATGCACGTATTCAGTGTCGAATGACAGATTGTGCTTGGCTGGGTTTTTTTTTTTCCCTCTCATTGTGACGTGTGTTTTGGTTGTATCAATCCACCAGACAGCGATCGCCCTGTCGTTACTAAACATCGCAACTTTAATACGGTGTTGGATCGCCTTAGTGGTCCCGGAATGCGCGTTTAGACGCGTCCAACTCATTCATTTGGACGGGCCACATAGGTTGCGTCATGCCTGAACTTGTTGACATTCTTTTGTTTACCATGTAGGCTTCGGTGCCTTTGCGTGCTCCTGCAGAATGGTCCAGCGCCGTGTTGTAACTGTTTGCTTTGCGTCCATTTCTTTCACACGGTGGAAATGACATGATTTAGAATATAATTTTAAGCGAAACGATTAACCTTATGGATCTTGGCATTATTAAAAATATCAAAGCAAAGTGACTCTTTGAATATTTGCAAGTGTCCAAGGGTTTAAGAGAATACCTAACGTTTTAGGTTACCATCTTAATTTGATCCATGTAGCCCTTATTTCCTAGGGTTAACATTTTGACAGACTGAACTCAGTAGGCTACTTTCCCAGAATGTCTACCTTTTTATACAAAGCAAATACGAATGGCCGTCGGCTATTTTTAGCCACCGTGGACTTTTTATTTGACATTGAATGTGTTTAACACATTCAATCTGTTGTTTTTGTTACGCAGTAGCGAATGAATGAGCGACAGTGCGCATGCGTGAACGAGTCTTTTAGTTTATAAACAAGCCCTTTACGCAACTGGTCACGTGACTGGTCTGGCACAGGGGTTTTCTGTTTCTACCAAAGACAAAAGATTATCTGAAGCCACGCATGTATCTCACACATGTTGCAAAAATGATGTTTGTTGATGATTGATTTCCATTTCCGTCATTTGATGTTTCCAGCGTGAATAAAGCAGATGCCTTTAACGAACGCAGGCGGGATTCGATTAGATGAACAAAAACCTCAGCGAAGTTCTTTATTTTGTAGGCCTACTTGTAAACAATGTATTAGGCTATTTATAGGCTAGAGTAAAACTATATATATATATGTATATATATATATATATATATATATATATATATATATATATGTATATACATATATATATACATATATATATATATATATACATATATATATATATATATATACATATACACATATATATACATATATATACATATATACATATATATATATATATATATATATATACATATATACACATATATATATATATATATATATATATATATATATATATATATATATATATATATACACCTTGTGAGGCCGCAGCTTTAATTTGTATTGCTTTTCTCACAAGAGGGCACAGAGGTACATATACACATACAAACATACTGCTATAGCACTGATGAACACAACCAACTTGAG
>OMNR01003615.1:5317-16240 GCA_900303205.1 Mora moro
GCACACGGAGAGGAGAGGACGCATGCGACAGAATGAGAGAAATAACAGTTAAAGGCGTATAAAAATAAAAACAAGGGAGCCTGAAAGCGTCAAAGACAAAAAGGAAGGCTGTGACAAAACAAGAACACAAATCTCTGCGGATAATACATTGGCAGCGGCGGCGAGAAACATTTCTCTGGCAAGGCTTCCCGAGGCCGTAACGTGACACCAATCGGTGAAGACTGTGACCGGCTGACGGAGAGCGCTGCCGATTGCGATGTATGCTAAGGGGACGTCCGCTGACGTGGGAATATACGCGTGGGTCGAAAGCGAGGCCTTCATATCAAACCCCCCCTCCCCTCCCCTGCACCCCTCGGTACCATGAGAGTACGTTTCCACCGTCATAATAGCGACTCACCCCGTTGTTCGCGCTCTGAGCTGAAGACTTCCCCACCCGAAACCTTTCGTACCTGGAGGGGGAGAAGGAGACAGGACAGGAGAGGTTGGGAGGAGGGAGCACATCGGAACACGTGTTAAGCCCCGCGGCCCCCGTGGTGGTGGTGGCGGCGAACTCTGACCTCTCGTAGCGGAGGAAGATGTTGTTGAGGTCGTCGTTGACGTGGAGCAGCTCCTCGGTGACCTCCTCGCTGGACACGCAGGAGATGAGCTCCACGATGCGCTGCTGCATGGCCCTGCAGGTCCTGTGCAGCTCCTGCAGGCGGGAAAACCCATGCATTAAACACACAGCATCCTTGACCCCTACTTGCTTATTTTTAATGGATAAATGGATAAAAGAGTCCTCTTCTTATCCACAAAATAGTAAACATATAATATAACTCAAGATGCTCAATGCTCAGGGTTAGTATGCATTACCCTGCCTCATTTAGAGCGATATTTTCTCATCAAACACCCAGATATAAAACTATTACTAATTTTCTGAATGATTATAGTTGTATTGTACGCATGCGCACACACACCTGCAGCAGCTGGTGATCTGAAGGGTCCTCCTGGCCCGGCACCATCTCGGTCAGCATCTCTGACATCACCTTGGTGTTCCCACGCACAATGTCCAGCTCACTGCGCAGCCGGCAGATCTGAAATGCGACAAGCATTTGGTTTAGTGAAAACGTGCACGTGCACAGTTTTTTATTTCAGCGCGCTGCCGTGCGACCTTCACCTGTTCGGACGTGGGGTTGATGGATCCGGGGCCCTGGATGACGGGGGCCTGAGCCTGGGGAGCGGCATAGACGGGCGGGACCACGTGCGCCGCCGCCACCACCGGGGGGGGCTGGGCGTGGGTCTGGGGAGGTGGGGCGCCGTAGTGGTGGAGGGCCGAGTCACCCTCGGGTGCGGACGCCACCTGTGGGAGAGATCGCGGCGGATTGGAATCCAGTGTTGTCGTCGGAAGGACTCTGCGAAGGGCTTACAGTAATACAAGCCGCTACTGTTCTGCAGCGCTCCACAAAGCGAGGCTACAGACGATGATTCACCCTCCCTGACGATGGAGGATATTAGCCGTGTGGCAAGGCTTGCCACGCAGCTGTTTTTGGCAGGGTGCTATTTGGAAAATATGAACACTGAGACTGCTCTAACAAGACTAACCAGACCAGCACTAATAAGACGACGGCGATGATTAGGCAAGGATTTAGGAAACGTGCCTGCAGCAAGTGATCTCACTGCAACTACTCCAACATCTGCCTTTCGCTAACCACAGACTAGAGTAGTACATTAATTCGTTTTTTGACTTTTAATAAAAATCTATTTCACGTTACGTTATCACATTACAAAAGAATTGCAATATATCGCAATATATTGACATGTGACCCCCCTTGTGTCGTATCGCCAGATTCTTGCCAACACCCACCCCTAGTGACACTGCACTTCTTACCCGTTGAGGTGTGTGTATGGGAGAGAGGGTCTCCAGCTCGGACATGGGGAACTCGATGCCTTTCCTCTTGAGCTCCTCGTAGATCTGGACCACGCCGGTGAGATCCGGGCTGCTCCTGAACGCGTCGGCCCATGCCTATGGTAGGAGGCAAGGGAGCCGAGTAGGTAGTATTGCTATTGACAAATAACGCTAACGCTAGCTGGGTTTTGGTTGTGATTTTGGGTAACTTAGTTACCTTAGTTAACTTCTTCATTCCTTCATGCAGAATTCATAGACAACTGTGTTGACATTCTTGTCGGACATTCTTCTGTTAAAACTAAATACCGAGTAATCCAAAGATAATATGTAACTGAGCCGATGTCTTGTACTGGCAGATTATTTTTCCACCAACCCTGCCCGGACAAACAATACCCCAGTGCATTCTGGGACGCTGCCAGGGGTTTTGAAAGGCAGTGTGACATGTGGGAATAAAGACGTCTACAAAAGTAAAAAAAAAAATGTAAATGACAATTTGATTCACTGCCTCAGGATCATCAAACAAACTTCTTGGCTAAGCAGTCTATTATCTGCAATAGGTTGACATGCAGCAAATAACATATCTCTGGCCTCAAATCCAGAAACATGTCAGTATTAAGTATTTTAAAATGCGAGAAGGTTCCCAAGCGATCCATCACATTTCTCCAGCCCAACGGGTACAGCGAAGGCACTGATGGGTGTTGTCTCCTAGGTGATGTGTTGTTATTCTGTCATTACTGCGGTACACCCATGAGGCATGCCAATGTTGGAGTACATTCCTCCCTTCTCGCGTTTCAACAGCCCAATGAGGAACAACATATGCCATTTGGGAAATGCTTTTTATCCAAAGCGCCTTGCAATACCGTGAGTGCATACGCCACTACATGTTTAGCATTGGCTGGCCCCGGTGGGAAATCGAACCTTGAATAACTTAAGATAACACTTTATCAATCCTGGGGATGAAAATGAACCCTGGCAGAGTTAATGCCATGCTCCATCACCACTAGACAGCAGTGTTGTAGTCGAGACCTCCTAAACCGAGACCGAGTCAAGGCCAAGACCAGAGCATAGGTGAGACCGAGTCAAGACCAAGGCCGAGGGGGGGAAGGGGGTGAGACCGAGTCAAGACCGAGACCAGAGCATAGGCGAGACCGAGTCAAGACCAAGACCGAGGGTCGGGTGAGACCGAGTCAAGACCGAGACCAGACCATTTTCCAAGACCATGACTAATCATAGTGATGGCTCGACGTTTAGACCATTCCTCTGCTAAAATTCCCCAATGAAAGAAAGCATTATTTAGGAATTTTAGTAAAATACAAATGAATGTACAGTACATACTCAGTGAAAGAAGGCAATCCTTTGATCTGTAACACCGCAATCCCATATGATACATGATTGGTAAATGACAAAGTATATAATAACCTGTTTGACGACACAGTATATGATCTGTATGCGGGAGTATGCTGTCAATCAAACAGAAGCATTAGTCTATCGTGGTTATATTGAAAACAACATGTATTTGAAAGGTAAAGCCTTGTTGGCCCGCAGTAGAGAATCATTTCACAATGGAAAAGCACACAAGGCTTTCATCCCCGTGTTTCCCTGCGCCATGCCAGCGAAATTTCTGCCAGAAAAAGAGCTAACTCTTAATGCAAGTCGACTCTGTCGAACGTAGCACCCCCCCTACGTCCTGCCTATCATTTCCCCAAGGAAAAATGCAGTCGATTCCGAGACGAGACCTTCAAATAAAATGCGGTCTTAAGAAGACCAAGACCGATCTCGAGTACTACAACACTACTAGGCAGGTTCACATTGAGCGAGACCAGGGCCAAAAACAAACCATACCTGGCGAATAAAAGGAACCAGACAGACAGAAACTGTTTTGAAACCAACACACAACACAAAACTAAATGCTGACAGTGAGTGTGCAACAATAAGTAAAGACTTGTTCTTTGGCCGTCCTGTTGCTGCCAGCCATGGGTGCATTGCATCAGGAAAACCACGCTAGTCTCATTAGTGGTTGAGTTGGAACACGATGAGGACAACAGAGCCCGGCTCAAAGAGGCGCCGGGGGAAACTAGTTTAAAGTCGAAAGTGGCTTTAAATCTTCCAACCGAACTTCTAACTTCCAACTTCCAACCAAACCAAAAATGAGACTTTGATCTGAATCCAAATTCGTACAAACGTCCAAATATTTTTCTCGGTGGCCATTTGTTCTGCACATAAAAAGGGGAAGGAAGGTTACTATATGAAAAAAACCCAAAACAAAACGCTCCAACAAGCCGGCCGCTCTGCAGACGGAGTCACATGATGCAGTCCCCGGAGGAAACCAGAGAGGGGCCCACCTGAGCCTGCCTCAGTTAACCTGAGCCGCTGTGTGGTAACAAGAGCCCTCTAGGCTGAGTGCCGGGAGAGAAACCTATCACCCACACATCGCTACCTGGGGGACCGTAGGACATCAGCACCTGCCGATGTGCCCTGCCAGGCGTACCACCAGAGCCACAGACGCCACCTCATAAGAACCTTTTCTCACACTCACAACAGCATCTACCCATACTGTTTGTTTCCGCTCTCTCCCTCTCTCTCAAGCTAAACTCTCCCATTAAGTCAATGCAAAACATGAGGGCACAAATGTGTCTTGTGTAACTCCACTTGCAGCCAGTTCTCACTTACAAAGTAACTGAGTGACAACAACAGCTACTCAAAGAATAACACCTTACGTCAGGTCTCCGCCGACCGCATCAGTTGAATGAATGTAATAATGTAAAACCTTTTGTATTGTGACGCCCCATACCTGAATTAAGGCGAGCACTTTGTCTTGTACGATGGTCGGGGGGTTGTTCTTGGGGGAGATGATTTTGACCAGCACGCCGTCTATGAAGTCCCGGCTGGTGACGAGCGAGTGGAAGCGATGGCCGCAGTTCTTCACGCACGTCTCCAGGACCTGGGGCAGAGAGTGCCAACAAGTACCGTTTTACACGAGTTAGCACAAAATATGTATCCAAAGCAACCCACGGTGATTATACGGTGATACATGTCATGGCGGACGCAGGTCGGGGGGGGGTTGGAGCATCTGGCTCAAGGATGTCTACGGTCTGGGCTGCGGACATTGGGGATCGAACCCAGTACCTTTCAGCTAGGAGTCGAACATCCTTGCCACTACACTATGCTGCCCCCCGTATGTAACATCTATACTTGTTGAACTCTTTACTCACCGTCAGGGCCAGCATCACTTCCCTATAGTTCCTGTTGCCATTTAACCTCTTCTTCACCGCTTTGATGGCATCCTTTGGCCTGCGCACACAGACACACACCGAGTTATAGCACAACACTCTCGCACATGGTTGAGAAATGACAATAAACAACTTCTAAGGAACTGGCAAATGACAATACGAGATGGAACACTAGTGGATGTAACATGCAGTTAATGATTTGCTGTACTCTGATGTCTTTGTAATAAACATCTCATGTATCCCCATGTTTCACACTTGAAACTTTTACATGCAAGGTTAATAGGACAGAGAGATAAGGAACGAGGCCCTCCAGCCAAAACAAGGCGGAAGGTCTTTGGTGTTAATGCTACAGATAAGGGCGTCGATAGCAACGAGACAGTAATGGCTTGTGTGTCTACTTCAGGGAGTGTTGTGTGGGTGACAATGGGCGGCCGAATTATCAAATGACATGGGCGTTCATTCATCCTAGCGTCTTACCCATCTTCCGTTTCATTAATAATGTCACATATTTCCATGTTGAGGGTCCAGTCCTCGCTTTGAAGAGAGCCATCGGTGGCTCTCTCTGGAAACAAAATGAATACGGACACAGTTAAGAGGCGTGTTTCAGTTTAGGGTTTGAGGCTAACGTGACAATGTCTACTGAATTTTAGCTAGCTTTCCATACACTATGCAAGTGGCCAGTGAGAGTAACACCGTCCACACACATGCACATTTTGTATTCGTTTCGGAGCAGCTAAATGTCACAGGTTCACATAGTCAAAAGGCACGTCTGCGTGTCATTCACTTTTATGTCAGAGGCAGTGTCATGACAGATGTGACGGTAGCACACAGCTAGGCGGCTAACTGTAGCTGATCAGCTACGGCACCAAATTCACACACTTAACGCTAGCTAGCTGACGTTAGCTTTCCCAAAAAAAGATTCACGCGTCATTATGTGAAACGCCGATTTCTCGGTCACAAATGGCATTTAGCCGAAACAATTACGTACCGATACAATGCCCCACAGGAGTACTGTAAGGGTTTCCCAAAAGGAACTCCATCTTGCTCGACAACAAACAAAGTCAGTCCATGGGATGATTGAGCGTCGCAAAATAAGACCCGCCCACACGTCAGTTTGATTGGCCAAGGAGCACCGACAGAGACGCTGATTGGGCAGCGACGACACCAATCACGACAGTGTAGTGGCTGTAAATAAAAGCCTTCTCGAGGTTGTCACAGACTGGGGTTGGTGTGGCTACACGTCAGATTGATGCATGTTGTGCAGACACGTTTTTAATCTTATAAATTACAAATCGTATAAATCATTAAAAAAGCCCCACCCAACCGTAGTGATGAACGACATTAACAACGACCACGCAAAGCATCAAGACACGTATTTGTTGAGTGGTTTGTATTTATACAGAGGATGGCAGATTTGTACAAGAAAATAACGATACAATTGTTCAAGGGACTTTTCCCATATCACGGCTATCCAAATGTCTTCTTGTAGAATAATGATAAGGAATTCGAGTTTAATACATAAATTGTACCTGATCACAGCCATACCTTTATTTGGTAGACAATTAGCCTGACAGTCTCTCTCAACAATTGTTTACAAAGATGGTTGACAGCTGTAGAATGTAACACGATAACAAGATAACGTTGCGCAAAACAGATGAGACGTATTGTTAGCCACACCCAAAAGAAGAACCGTAAAGTGTTGCAGTTTACATGTCAAAGCCTTCCTGCTCAGTTCTGCAGCATTTTGCGTTTGACTGTGGAACTCTCCGACGAGAGCTGAATGAACAGTGCGCCAGCAGCTGTCCGCGCCCTCAGCTCATACATGTCGTAGTCGTGAGCCCACTCCACATTACCCCATTGCTCAATCTGTAGAGAAGACACACACACGGTTAATTACCTTATTGCAGTTTAGTCACTTTAGCAAACAACTTTATCCAAAGCTACTTGCAGTGAATTCATATGCGTGTCATTAAGAAGCAGGTTGGGTATCTGTGCTCAAGATGCCTATTGGTAAACTGCAGGCATTGGCGATCGAACCCAGAACCTTTCGGCTGAGAATCAAAACAATCAATCAAAACTAGACTACCCTTTTTTAAAATCAATTAATAATGCAAATTATTACGATAGTGGCAGACTTGACCAGGTAGAATACATTCAAATCTATTCCGGGATTATCAATCCTCTCTCTCTTTCTCTCTCTCGTACCTGGTACTCCTCCTCGAGTCTGGACAGAAGGACCGCCTCTTCGACGGTCAGATGCCTGTCAATCATCCCCAGGGAGAGCACTACGGACTTCAGCTGGGTGATGACATACTCCAACCCTGGACAGAAGAACTTATTAAACCTGCACTAAAATAAACAAACAGTATTGTGGGAAGAAAGCCAATGTCCTAAAGAAAGAAAACCCATCCACCCAGTGTTTTGCATGTTTGTTTAGCCCTCCGGCATGCAGGAGACTCACACAGCCAACTACACTTTACAAAATCGCGAGAGTCGCTAGCGAACTGTCACTGACCGTCACAGAGGGGGCTCTGTACACAGCCAAAAACATGCAAAATTATTGGAAAACCAGCTACCGCTATGAGTTGTTCCTCCATGTATTCAACTATTACAAAAAGCAGAAACAACTTTCATGTGGAGTAGATCCCATCATCCACCAATCACATTGGAAATTGCCGAACTACGTGACTGAAGATCTGCTCAATGTCACCCTTGAGTGGCTAGCCGATTTTGCAGCCGTGACTCCGCCCCCTGCCTGGGATACCACAGGAAATGAACGGTCGCTAGTTCTTTTGTCGCCGTATGTAGTTAGTTGGTGGTGTAAATGAATTGTTATGCGTATTAAGAAATAATATGTTCCAAAACATGTTTTTGGAATGCCACTCACTTGCAGCAACATCACAGGTGCAAGTTAATGAATAGTTTAAAAAAAAAACGCTGCTACTTAAAGAATCGTTCTGTTGATATATATTGTAGTTGTTGACTTATGTGCAAAACACTGGGTCCCTAAAAACAACCCAAATGCCCAACCAGGGTTCAGTTATCGTGAATACATGTTAATATACAATAATAAAAAAGGTATTTTACCTGTTAGGGACCAGAAGTTGTAGGAGTTGAGATGCTGCCGGAAGGTGTCCATGGTGGCCTTTGGGATCTCCGGACCCAGTATATTGTAGGAAGAGCCAATCACCACATTGTACCTGCAAACCAAACAGAGGTTACAGCAATTGAGTTTGAGTCTGTCGTCAGGAAGCTTCCAGTGATTTTAAATGAGGCTTCATTGAAATAATTGGAAACTTCCTGACTGATGAGAACATCTCAACACGACACCTTCCAAGAAATCAGCGCAAAAATGTACCTTATGGACTAGCACTAGCACTGACTAGAAATACTTGGAAATGCATGGAAAGAGACCTTAGAGGTAGGTGGTAGCAAACCTGTTCTCAATCCAGTGCAGCACAGGATCCCATTCATTCTTTTGCAGCTCCACCAAGGCCGGGGGATCATTTATTCTGTAACTTTATGGAAACAGCAATTTCTACCATCATTTACAGGTCAAAGTTGTGTACATTCATGACACTAGCAAGGAGTCTTACAATGAGTGGAAAGGTGAAACATTTGGAAAATGTGTCCATACACCACCGACTTGCTTTAGTTACCTCATTAACTGCAGTTAGTTTTAGTTCTTAAGTTTTAGTTCTTAATCATTTTGACAGCCAAAAGAAAATGTGAAGGTATAAGTAAGTAGTTCACCAGACAGTATCGGTCTCCAGAAATTTGAGAGCAGCAGTGATCATTTGCTGCTTGTCTCGGTGTGTGGGGTTGTCAATGGCCGTGTTGCAAAGAGTGGTCTGAAAGCAGAAATTAAAGTGAAACGTGGAACCACCTTTAAATTTACTGACGCAGGCCTACCGCAGACAGTCAGACGTCTTACCAAATGCATGGTGTAAAACTTGAGCGTGTCCCTCTGAGCGTCCCACTCCGTCGCCACGGCGATGGCTAGAGCTTCGTTGGGGGCGGTGAACAGCTTCCCCCCGGGTGTTTTTAACTTCCTCTTGTCCAGGTTGATCTCATACACGCCGCCTGGACAAGTAAGACGCAGGTCATCGTCACAATGACGACGACAACAACAACAACAACAACAACAACAACAAGAAGTAACGAACAATGAGCATGAAACACGTTTGCTTGGATTGACCCGAGTCGATACCTTCGCCTTGTGATATGCTGACATCTTTGTAAAATTTCCTCCTTTCTGTTGATGAGAACAAATGAAAATAATTATGTTTCTCCGGCTGTCAAGGCGGTTGCAACCATTTATTAACGAGCCAAATGCAAACATGAGACATATATTCTTACCTGCCGTGGCAGTGGAGTATGCATTGCGATTTAATGAGAAGTAAGAGGTCGGATCTCTTGTACAATATTTGCGAAGGGATCGGGAACCACCCAGGTGACACTGGAGTCTAACAATGTTCCTCAGCATCACTGCGGTCAATGTTGTGTTGGTCAAGTGTTCAGAAAAATGATCTCAGAAGAGCTGATGCGACAAATTAGGCAACCTACAAATGACGAGCGTCTCCCTTTGCTATCAAAACATCCATTATGTCTGTGCAAGTGACGAATTTACGGAATAAGCTAATCTTATGTGCTGATTATTGCTTTTTTTTGTTGCCAGAAAGCACAGACTCGACGTCCTGTATGTAAGCATGAACGCCATGCGTTTGACCTTCCTTCTGCTCACAATTTGGGGTTAAATCCTAAGCATGTTGGGAATCGTAGTTCTTCCGCTCGATCCACACACGAAGCTTTAGTAACAAAAAAAACTACACGACAACATAGACCACAACGACTTCCGCAATATTAGCCAATGAGCTTTGGTCTCGAGACACGTGACGCGTGTCAACTAATGAGAGGGGCGGATGCTGCTGTCTATGGCGGCGCGTCGAAGTCCTCTTACTTTTCTGGGAAATTGATACCAACAACATTAATAAACTGCCGGGGGCTTCTTGGATGTTGGCGAACCACTTCATCCGGGACTTCCACACAACCTAATTCAGCATAGCGCCCGGACGGCCACTGACCACGGTCAGTGTGAAGCCCGTGATTGGAGAACCATGCCTGTCCCTGCCAGATACCTCAGCAGCTCCCCGGCCGTGGCCTCCGCATCCTCGGCCTCGCTTACCCCGCCGCCGCCGATCAACACCCGGCAGCCTGGCGTGGTGACGTCGCTCCTCTACAGCGGCTCCAGGTTCAGGGGCCACCAGAAGAGCAAAGGCAACTCTTATGACGTGGAAGTTGTTTTGCAGGTGAGCTTGCCGACGTGTATTTTGATCCGGCTGGGCTGTCAGCCGACGGGAAGCAATCGCTGAGTTGTCAAAGTGTCGGGAGTGATTGACAGCTGAGCAGTGCCTAATGGTTGTGTGTTATTGAGCTTGGGGGGGTCGTCGTTCAGATATCAGTTGGATTTGGTTGAATGCATTGTATGACAAGGTTATATCAGCATTTGTGGTCACTGGTACAAACCGTGCTACCGCGAATGAATCAGCCGCGCACTGTTTGCTTAGTCCCCTGGCGGAGTGAATGTACATGGTCGTGTAGGCTCTGCGTGGGGGGGGACCCTGCTTAAGTTGTGTTTTTAATCCACGACATAAATCACGCCGCTCAAACCGAACAATAACATTTAGCACGCAACATGAACATTCTGCCTTTTTTCATATTCCCCCCCCCCCCAAAAAAAAACCAGCATGTTACCATGGAGGATTCCTTCCTGTGTGGCTATTTGAAGATAAAGGGTCTGACAGAGGT
>OMNR01003682.1:4188-15932 GCA_900303205.1 Mora moro
CAGGTTGGTGGGTACAACCTGCCGATGGTGGTAACATTTTAATTGTCACAAATAATTTATCTCAATGCATATGATGCAAAGGCTTGTCTGCTGTTAAGACATTCAGCTAGTTATAGAAATATCAACCTGCTTACATAAACAATTACATTACATTGGGGAACTCAGTATTGTGGTACACCAAAAAAACTGTCAAGCCAAGACGAGTAAAGCATTGTAAGATTGTCCTTTAAATGTAATTTAGTAGCTAAACTACATGGATAGTTAGGAGGTTAATGCTCATTCTTTATTTTGCATCTGCTATAGTTGTAATTCATTATTGCAGCAATGGAATAGTTCATTTGAATCGACTACTTCAATACATTTTTACAAGTCACTTCAGCCATTGTGCAATAAATTAATTATGACAAAATAATTCAAGGCAAAAATTACCAAAATGCCCTATCCATCAAATTCCAAGCTCCTTAAAATAGCAACCATTGAACCCACTGAAACTGAAAGTCCTTGCTTCTTTTATGCTTCATGATGGGATGCCAATCAATCACATGCTAAAAGAATCACTGTAAAAACAGCTTTTGATGGATGCATTCATCTACCGAATCCATCTGTCCCACAACACATATAGAGTCAGATTTCACTCGTATCACTGTGGCCAACGTTTAAGTCCTGCTAAGAATTTAATTAGCTTGACAAAATACACCAGCTCCTGCCTTTTAATTACATTGCAAAGGTAAGTGAGGCATTCCAGAGATTTTTCTTTTTAATAAATGACCTTATTTAAAGGACAAATCCAATAGCAATAGCAATTAGCAATTATCATTCAAGATAACGCCTAAGATTGTAATTATACCTGTAGTTTGTCTCTGGTGTATCTGCATAACTGCCTTGGTGAGCCCGGATAGTCAAACATGCTTTGCTATTAACTCCTAACTCCTCTAAACCTTGCTCAGGAGGGTTTCTAATTAGCCAAGAAATGCAATGTTTCTCAATTGCATTGTTCAATTGCCATTGAAGCTTTCACAGGTGAAAATGCTAATTGCATTCAACAGTCCCAATCAATGGCTCTTATGAGGAGTATGAATGGAATATCATTAACACTGCATTAATTACTTTTCACTTATCTATTAAATTGGATATGGTGGTCGTTAAACAAAATTGAGAAGAGTTACATTTTTGGTGTGGAAATTTGAGCAAAAGTAGAATTAATTATACTCTGGATAGAGTCAAATCCCTTATATTTAACTCTCAATTAAATAGTTCAGACAACTCTCTCAGACAAACAGTTGTGTCAAAACCGAGTGTCAAAATGTGTGTCCTTAAATCAAAACTTGTTGTTGCATTGATCACTTGCAATTTTGTAGGCAAGAGTTATGTTTTAACGTTATTTAGTGTGACATCTTAATTGTTCCATATTGTAAGATGTTTTAAAAAGTGTTTTAAAATGTTTATGTGGAGCACATTTTAAAATAAATGTGTTTAAACCAAACATGACCTCTTTATTTTATCAAACTTTATTTCAAGTAGTAATAGTAATTCAAAAGAGCTATATTTACACCTTACAGTTTTAATATCTGGGTACCACTTGTATAGTTAACAAACAATTTCAAGAAAGAGTTAATGTCTAACTACTACGACATACAAGTGTTGAGAAAAACACTGGTTAGTGTTAAGAAGTGTTACATTTTAACTCCAAAAAGAGTCAATAATTACACTACATTAGTGTTAAGGTACCAACTCTCCAAAAATAGTTAAATTAACACTCTGTGGTGTGGACCCATATAGACACTTTAAAAGTGTTGAAATCAATTCTGACAGTGTTCATTTGGGTATTCTGATGTTGCTGTGTACCTGAACATGCTCTAAAATAATTGATTGATTGATTGCTTAGTCGATTGATTTGAATGATTCATTGATTTGTATTTTTATTATTATTTATTATTTTCTTCTTCTTGTTATTATTCTTCTTCTATCATCGCTACGACATGCCAGCTGTATGTAACGTTTGGCGGCCCGGGTGAAGCTCATTACACATCGGCTGCGATCAACATGTGACACCCGATCCCTTGTGCCGAGTGGGGTCAAGCCATCTTTGATGCCCTTCATTGTTTATTCATTAATTGTCTTCTCCATTAATCAAAAGAGGTGGTAAACAGGCGCACTGTGTTACCGTACATGTATGAGCTCACGGGACCCGAGGCCAAATTTTTCACCCAGCAACCCGTTTATACCAGGCCGGCGTTGCCCTGAATGATTTTCGCCGGTGCCACTCGGCTGGTCTGGGGGGAGCAGCACTCCAGGGGCTTGCGTCCAGGTCCATGTGAAGAAGTGGAGCAGGAGTGCAGAGGTGAATAACGAGGGGCTATGCTTAGCTTCTGTTATGCACTTAAACTATACCCCTGGAACTACTGGAAAAATTGTCTAATTTGCCTGCAGACATTCAAAACCCAAAGGACAGTGCAGCCATTACATAAGGTAGGACATAATCGATGGCTCGTTGGCTGCGCTGCAGTGTGAGCCTAGCGTTATGAGTATAATTTAATAGCTTAATGTTACGGCAGACAAATTGATATATATTGTTCAGCGTAGGGTACAGACGTTTTCAGTTAGAGGATACAGACTTGCTATATAGTACTACTGTCCACTATCAAATAATGTATTGTTTTTTATGATGCTATATTCTCATAAAAAATAAAGAGACTATTAGCATTTGGCATATTTATAAGACCGCAGCTTTCCAATAGTCTGGCTAGAGAGAAATATGACATATCGCAGTGGGCTTTTATGAAGCTCCTCACCAAAGTCCTTAAGATAAAATAGTATTAATGACGAATTATAGCCTTAATCTTTGTTTTTGAATTAGCTGAACGAATGAAAAGTAAAGATTAAGAAACTATGAATTACAGTTTCTGGAATTAAACAGAATTCTCCTGTAGGCCTACTGCAAAATACACTTTTGTTTATATAAAATAGATCCTACAAAGGCAACTAAGAAACTATTGAAGAACATATTTCTTCACGTACAAAGGTCTTGTCACCCTGGCCAAAAAAATAAAAATAAATAAAACACAGAACAAACTAAATCATATGTTGTAAATTTGCACTACATTCCTTTCTCCCCAATTTCACAAACAACTTGGAGACTTTCGGAGCACAGAAGACCAGATAAACACAATCAGCGTACAAAAATGATGAGTTCTATCCAGAGGCCCTGGACACAATAATAACCATCTGAAAAATACCACAATACACAACAATTCTTATCTCATAACAGTCGCCGCAGCCAGTAACCGGCCGTCTCACTGTTGTGTACGGCATCGGCTGTCGGTTCCTTTGAGGGGGATGTGTTGTGTTGGAGGACGCAAGGGGGGGTAAATGGCATGGGGCTAGCAGTCGTGTATAGCAGTATGCACTGGCCTTTAATGGGATCAAGTGTTTGCGGGATTCATTAGCATTCGATTTGGAGTGATTATATAATAGAGCATGCCACCATTTGTACTCATATGTGATGTGACTCATATAGTGTGTATATTGTATATTGTTAATAGTATATTTTTGTAATTGCTGCCTGGCCGCAATGCAGCTATTGTACAGCCATTTGGATGTAGAGGAGTCATTGTAAGACGTGCTTATCACTTATGGTTTTAATGGGTAAAGCCTCAGAGTTAAAGGGTCATTTTTAGGATGGTTTTTTTTTTCTGGCACACCCGAGGACCAGTTTTTACTGCAGCTGAAAGATTAACATTCAGAATATGAAAAGTAATTTGTGGTAATTACTCTTAGTGCTGGCACTGTAACCTATGTAAAGCCTTTACATACAATAGTACTAAACACACCATGCTAAAAAGAGACAGGGGGGTCAGGGGGAATACAATAGGAGGGAACATAGCTAAAATTCAAACTGTATTGAAATTGTATGGTTCCATGGTATGGGGTAATTTGAATGTTTTTTTTAATGAACTCTCGCTCTAACGCACTCACTGCCCACGTATCTTTTCTGAATGTGCCACTTCTTTCAGCATCATATCAGATTCACACAATATGAAAATGACAAATATTTCAGGACATAATCTCAACATCCAAGCCCCACCATCTCATTAAACATCTCATTAGTTCTCAAATATCTATTATCTTCCCTCTCAGACTCCCAATTAACCTTTTTTTTCTATGATTTGAAATGATCAAGGATGAGGACGAAGTGATTAAACAGAGAATTCTATCAAGCCGGCGTCTACCTGCTTAATGTTTTAATCTTAACAAACTAAAAAAATGCCTCAACCTCCTGAGGCCTTTTGAATAAAAAAAAAAACCAAACCCTTTTGCTCACTAAATTAACACACAAATGAATCACCAATTCAGTTTTAGAACATAATGGCACTTAGATCCAGCAACGGCAGTTAATCTTACCTGTAAATGAGCACTTCATCCTCAGAGCAATTGTATTGAAGTTGGTACATTTTGACCTTTGGGGTTGATTTGCTAACGATCCATTTGATCAGAGCAGAGGCCGATGTCACTTCTGATACTGACACCGCTTTCTCAGGGGGAGGCTTAGGCTCGCCCTTGCTAATTTTCGTGGAGCTGGTGATGTCGGAGAGGCCGGACTTGGGCTGCGCGGTGCGGTTTGTGCTGTTACTCAAGTGCGGAAGCTGTATGATGGAGAGCTCAATGGAAGCCGTCGACTCCCCGGCGGCGTTGGCGGCGATGCAGGTAAACGTGCCGTAATCCTTGGACGTGGTGATCGCGATGTCCAGAGTCCCGTTCTCGTACACAGTTGCACGCGACGAATTGCTGATCAAGCGGTCATCGGGAGCCACCCAGTGCACCGCCGGCATTGGATCGCCAACGGCCTTGCAGCGCAGGCTGGCCGTCTGGCCTTCCAGGACCAGTAACTTGTGTGTATGCTGGGTGATCAACGGGGGCTCACAGACAAACTCCTCCTCCCGAACAGACCAAAAGTAGCGCCCTTTCAGGGTGGTGGGTGAAGCGCACGTCTCCATATCATCCTCGCGGTCCAACCTTCGAAGCCACAGCACTTCACAGTTGCAGTGTAAAGGATTGCCACCAAAGCTCAGGGACAGCTGTGGGGCATAAGGGGTGCTCATCACCACGCTGCTCTGAGAACGGGCGAATATGGGGTCCGGGGGCAGCTTCTGCAGACGGTTAGAGGTTAGGTCCAAGCGGGCTAACTTATCCAGATCTGTAAACGTCCCCTCGGTGATGTAGTTAATGAGGTTATGATCCAGACTCATCTGATGCAGGTTGACCATCTTGCGGATGTCGTCCCAAGGCACGCTGCGCAGGTTGTTGTAGGACAGGTCCAGGTCTTCCAGCGTCAGCATTAGGTCCTCGAAGGCGGCTTTAGAGATGCGGTTCAGCTGGTTGTTGTTGAGGATCAGGTGCTGCAGGTTGACCAGGCCCCGGAGGTCATCGGGCCCCAGCTCCGTCAGCCGGTTGCTGTCCAGATGCAGCGATCTCAGGGTCTCCAGGTCAATGAAGGAGAAAGGCTGGATGGAGCTGATGGTGTTCCGGGACAGGGTGAGGTCCACCAGACCCGTCATGTTGGCAAAGTCCTGCGTGCTGACCTTGAGGATGAAGTTCCCGCCTAGGCGAAGCTCCACGGTGCGCCGGTCGATGTCCAACGGCACAAAGAGCAGGCCTTTGGACGGACACAGTGTGCCCAGGGACTCGGAGAGGTTCTGGCAGACGCAGTACTTGGGACATGCATGGGCCATCATTACTGCAGTTCCCAGGAGCAGGAGACTGATGACCACTCTGTCCATGTTAGTTTATGGAAGGGGACCTGGGGAGAAAACAAGAAAACAGAAAGAGAAATGTTTTCTTATTCCTTAATTCACTCATTCATTCAATTCTAAACTTACTTTGGATCAAACTATCCTTTGAATTAATTGGACATACAACAAAAATAAATAAATAAATAATTATAATATCTATGTATTATTTTTTTTTTTTAATGACCACTAACTTCGACCACCTGAATACATTGATGTTAAAATTCAGAGCATGAAAGGTTATTTGCATAAGACCTTGGATTACAAGGAGCTAAGCGGCTGAACTGGGTATTTGCAATGACGTTGATGCCTGTAAGCTGCAATAAAACTTTGACAAGTTTGAATTCACACCATCCGTGAGGCATCAGCTAAACTCGCTGAATACTCTGGTTTTTCATGCCAGATAAGTTAAACCTCACTGGCCTTCAATACATTTGCTACTGTAACTGCTTGTTGCAAGAGCCTTGTATTTTCAAGCGTGGTCTGAGTCCATTTGGATGTTATTATATATGCATCATATTTGTCTTATCACACTCAGTTTGGTCCAAAGAGTTTGCAGTATGTTTGTATCATCAATCCTCCTCTATAGTCAAAACTTTTCAACCAGGTATTCCCCCCCCCCCTAAAAAGAAACAATTATTCATGCAAAAAACTCTGTGCATTCCTCCAAAACAAAATATATCCATAATTCAATTTTAATTTGCACCATATGAAGCGTGGATTGTCGCTTGCATCCATTATTCAACGTTTGACAGGCTGGACGCCGTACGAGTGGGTCTTATCTTCTCCTACTTCCCTGGAACAAGCCTTTCATGTAGAAACCCTGGTTTTCAATAACTCCTAATTATGGACGCCTATATACATGACAACTCCCCTCCTTGCTGATACCAGTTTGCAATTATACCCTGTAGTGCTGCCAGACCTGAACTACATATCATACGGCGATAATTGCAAAATTGAAGTACTGCAATAATGTGAATGTGGAACATAGTAGCCAAGAAACAAATATGGAAGGAAATGAAAGTCGCTTTAAATACATAACTAATTCTGCCTTTATGTTTACTGTCGATATAGTTTGTTTTTTCTCAAACCACCTTTTTCCTGGTGCGAACATAACAGGGGAGAAAACGTTTCATAACAATCCAAACCAATGGGTTACTTTCAGCGAGCCAACCGAGCTAAAACAACATAAACAGTAGTGTTGCTGAGTGCATACACAGCCGTCCTATGTCATTGCATGGCAGAACATGGCAACGAGACCCCTGGATGTGCACTCAAAAGACCTTGTACATGTTGCTGTCAATCAGCTTTCCAAACGGCCATCCCATTGGACAATCGCTGCTGCATTGGATCCCATTAAACATCCCATTGGACAATCACTGCTGCATTGGATCCCATTGAACATCCCATTGGATAATTGCTGCTACATTGTGTTCGGCGCGACCCTCACCAAACACTGTAAACAACCAGTCTCAGCCATCCAAGGGATAGTGGCCTTTTATGGTGACAGACTTCTCAAAGTGACTCATTCTCATGCATCTCGTTATCCCTACAGAGGCAGTGAAAAATAACTTGAAATATATTTGATCTGATTTTTGTGCACCAGTTGAATGAGGAATTGTGCTGGTGTATTTTACATTGCACACCTTATTTGTGCATGACAGCGCTGATCTCTGGCAGACAACCAAACCACCGACCTGAAGCGCTTTGCGTTTTTCTTTTTCCTCCGGTTTCTCCAGTATTAATTGGGTGTCATTGCCGTGGTGATTGCAAGCCGGCCAATCACACGCAGGATATCAGAAAGAAGCCGTTCTGTGGCGTTTGCAACACCACAGCCAGCAGTCGAATCATACAATGATACCACTTTTCACAATAAAAATCTGCGAGAATACACATATGATGTCATACTTTATTTGGGGTTCCTCTGAGCACACTGTCTGGCCCCCAGGGATACTGAATGTAAATACGTGGCAGGCGCGCGGGGGCCTCTTTTGAGCCACGGTTATTACCTCCGGAGGACAGCCCGTCCACCTCAGACCCGCTGGAGTTAAGGCCCGAGGGCGCCATGAGTCTGCAGATCTTTTTTACAAATATATTAAAGGTTACACGCAGTTCAAATGCACGGCATCTTTTCTACATTTTATCCTTTTCCCGGGGTTATCTCGTTATTTTCCATAAACCTCAAAACTGTATAGCAGAGCTTGTGATCTGCTCCCTGCTTGGGCCGTCCGTTCACCAACCACATAGATGCCTCTACTGTATAACTCTGTATTCACTGGTCCTCCATAGCTTACCAATCAGAGTGTTACAGTTAGGTCTAATACTGTCTGTATATCCACTGGTCCTCCATAAGTTATCAATGAGAGTGTTACAGTTAGGTCTAATACTGTCTGTATATCCACTGGTCCTCCATAAGTTATCAATGAGAGTGTTACAGGCTAATGCCGTCTTAAATCGAGGTGTAGAAACATACAGTTGAAATTAGCCAAGAGAGTGGCTCATAGGGAGCAAGAAAGGAAGTGATTCAGAGAGATAATCACATACAGGAATGGTGGGTTGTGAGCACTGGGTGTTTGTTAGACAAGGTGACCTTCGGACCAGTACAGCTGTATTGCCATCTGTCATACACATATCTGAGGCAAACAGTTCTCCCCACACACACCGTCCCAAGGAGAGACGAGGGAGAAGTTGAAATCTTTCAATAGCACCTTTCAGAGTGCTTTTCATGTTCAAATAACCATGTGCAGAGCCATAATTACCATTAAGGAAAGGATGATGTCCTCCACTATCATGTATCATGTCATGTATTCATGCAAATGTTCTTAATTAAAGGAAATTGTTAGCATAACCAGACATCCACCAATTTTGGCTACAATACCCTGATTGTGTAATAGATGGGTGGACAGGTGGAAAACATTTATTTGGCCTTAACCATTTTTACAAAATGATGAATCCTAGTCCAGGGTCGTCATCGTGTTTGTTATTGTATTGTTGTTTTTGTATTTGTCTACAATCCACGTTACGTGTTGAGAAAACAACTCTAGTCTAAATAGTTTCAGAGCTAAACTAGTTCCTCTGCTAAAATGGGACATTTTGGCAAAATATGAGATTGGATTATTAGAATGGAAAATGGTAGAAACACACAGCTGTAAGCTGCCGCGTCTTTGGATGGTAACCAACTCATATTCTGGTTCAATCACACGCACGTACGCGCACGCACGCACACACACACACCCATGGAAACCTCCTGGAGGAGTGAGCAGCCGCCTCTGTTGATTGTATCAACCAGTCTTCCCTCTTCTCCGGGAGGTGTTTAAAATGGAGTCTCCGTCTCCGTCTATGTGACAGCCATTGTCAACGGAATTGAGGAGGAAAGGGGTTCACTCGTCTCGGCTAACCTGCTGCCCAATTAAAATGGGGGGGACGGATCACCAAAGTCTCCTTTACGTCCTTTCTCAGAAACAAATGCTCCCTGTGGAGTAGCTTACAAAATCCTATATAAATAATAACACCTACTTTGATTTATATTTTCCTTTGGGGAAACGCTGTTATCAAAACATATTCACAGTGAATTCAGATACAGGTCATCGAGGAGCAGGTAGGGGACTTAATCAAATACACCTGGCTCGCTTCCAATATTGAACCCAGAACCTTTTGGCTGGGAGTCGAACACCCTTGAAGCCCTTTTTCTCTTAATTTTCTTCACAAATGTTTTCATTAATCAGATGACATGTTTCTGTAAAAAGCCATGGGGCCAGTTAGTTAAGACTGAGCAACTCTCTCCATCCCTGCAGATTACCACATTTACTAACGAGCTACATATCTTTGTTCGCCTTCAATCACCATAACACACACACGCACGCACACACACACACACACACACATGCACGCACGCACACACACAGGGGGAAAAAAAAAACACACACTCACACACGTACTACACAGGCAACTACAAGTACACACATAATAATGCGATTAACACACTCCACTGGCCTCGTCGGTACTTGATAAAAGCCAGAGTCAAAAAATGATAACAAACGAGGTTTCAGCTGTGAGAGCCAATCTCAGCCGTGCAAAACAAACGCAAATTAATTTACACCGCCTGGAGCCAAAGGGTAAAAACAATTGTGCCTTTCTCACCATTGTCTGTGTAATTAGTGTGTTTGTTGTTCACCTTGGTAACACGCTGGATGCGGCTCACCCCCCCACCTTGTCTGTCAACATTAACCGATTCCCTGGTGAAATACGATCACGATAACAACACTGTTGCTTTTTTTTTGGGGGGGGGGGGTTGTTGTTTTTAAGCATCGCTCTCTCCAGTACTAGGGCGGCTGCAGTGCTGTAATAAACAATAGATTTCCTTCAGACAAGGATAGAGTGCCAGAAATACAGCCCAAATGAACAAATTAAACCAGCCACTTTCTGTGTGGTTACAATTGGACCTTGGGTTTCCCGCTAGCTGCCGCCATGACCACAGACGAGAAGGACGCCGACACATCCGGTCGTGTGATTTGTCGTGTGCCCGTGGACAATGTCGGTGGACGAGAGTGAATATGCATGCTGTAACGTCGACATCTCAATACCTAAAGGCGAGACGGGCAGATAACAGAGCCGTTTATCACCATGTGCTGTTGGTTCTCTCGAGCACCGCTGTCCACTCCACCCAGAGGTGCAGAAGGACTACTTTATACTTTTATGTGCAGCAATAAATACAAGGAAACTGATTTCCTGCTTGAATGCACCACTCACACAAAACACTCAAGTGTGTTTTATCAGAAGCCATGCCAGAAGCATCTTGTTGAGTAGGGGATGGGACGGACGTGTCCTTAGGGATTACTGCATCGTCCCTGGCAACTGTGTTGATTGAAATACAACGGTACAACAACCCTTTGGTACCTATGCTGTATGTGAGCCCACTACCAACAAAACCATGTATTCATTGAGCAACGTCCTTCGACAACTCGACAACAGCAACACAAACAGAGTCTGCATTCCCGCAAACATTGTGAGTGTGTGTGCGTCTCTGTTCGTTTGCGTCTGTGTGTGTGTGCATGCTACAACATATTTGGAGAACACATTGCAAATTGTAGGAGAACTAAATGACATTGATTTTGACAAAGAAGAAAGGTATTACTTTGCAGCATTTCACTCGGAAGAACATAATAAAATCAGATCTGATTTTTCTTTACTATCTTGTTAGAAAAATCCTGAATTCAATAACAATCACGCCCCTGGGAACATCAAATCATTCAAATACGATTTTATTAAAATAAACTGCATTTATATGTTCCAAGTTTGGGTTATAATTGAGTTGTAAGAGTTTGAAGTAAAAAAAAAGAAAGAACATAAATACATTAAATTGGCCAATCAGAGTCTTTACTCAGAGCTGACTGGGAGTGGCCATGATGCTATTACTGACTAATGACTAATTAGTAAGCCTGGAGTGCAGCTGATGTGGTAGAGTGGGCTCAGCCAATAGGAACAGCTCCTTCAGTCAGTATGAAGTGAGAGTAAACGCAGCCCATACTGAGATAATCTCGCCTTATTTACACCCAGACTAGGGGCAGGAAGGAACATTCCCATATTCACCGATAGATGGGTAATGGCACAATGAGCATGCATACTGTACACCAACATGGCCCCTATTAACCTCGTCACAGGCAAACCACAGATTTAAGTTCCCTGGGGCTTTTAAATGTCAATACACAACGTTGTCTCCGAAAATACAAACTGACAAACTGCTCTAAACCCCGGGCGGCTCTATAAACAAAGCATCCAAAGAGAGGTGTACACTCGTCACGGCAGCGTACCGAGAGCCACACCACTAAAAGCTTTTAATGGCTTTGTTTTCTTGACAGTTGTCCTCATTTATTTTTCCGCATCAGTTTTCCACCAGCCATCTCTGAATGTAAGGAAGCAGAGAGCCCAAACCTCGAGGATATTGAGCTCTAGGGGGGT
>OMNR01003751.1:4442-15874 GCA_900303205.1 Mora moro
TGCTCCCCCCCCCCCCCCGCTCCTCCACCCAGACGGAGCACACCATGACAGAGCTGGAGATTGCAGTTAACCAGCGGGTCGGCGAGTGGGAGGTGATCCAGGAGTCGGGCGCCACACTGCGGCCGCTGTCCGGATCCGGGTTGACCGGCATGAAGAACCTGGGCAACAGCTGCTACCTCAACTCCGTCATGCAAGTGCTGTTCACCGTGCCAGACTTCCAGAGCAAGTGGGTAGCCGCCTCCCATAGGTCCCCCCCTCCCATGTCCGCTTCTCCACTTGTGATTGGGCAATCACTGTGCAAACTGGTATTCACACCAAGGCGAGGTGTGTGTGTGGGTGCGCGTGTGTGTCGGTGTGGGTGCGTGTGCGCGCGTGTGTGTGTGTGTGGCAGTAGGGTTTGGGCATAATGGTAGAATTATTATTGATTATGATATAATAATCAGGATCATAGGGGATTTGACATTGTAGTTGAATTCTCCAACTGAGGGTCCTTCGATTATGTTACAGTAAATGTCGTTACAATAAACTGCGTCTGTACTTTATCGTTATCAAGTCTATTTCAAACTTCTTCTTTGTTTTATATATATATAAACCTTTTTATCATCATAGATCTAGACGACTAAACTCGATCTGTATCACAATATCATGATTTTGATAATTCAGTGTCAATCAAATGCTGCTCAAACCCCATTAAAAGTAATATTGAGTTATTGCTCAGTCCTACTGAAAGAAGGAACGTGTTTAAGCCCCTTGTGTCTGCGCCCACTAGGTACGTGTCCAACATCGAGAAGATCTTTGACGAAGCCCCGGGCGATCCCACCCACGACTTCAAAACCCAAGTGTGAGTATTTTCCCATGGAGCTCCATCCTCCTACCATAGCAGCTGGTCTGCTGGCCACCCTTACCATTCTGAAGAGATGGATGGGGACTTCAAGTAAATAATGGTTATTAGTGGTTTTATGCAACACACACACACACAGACAGATCCTCAGTCACTGATCAGGCAATGAGGGTTAAGTATGCGATACGTTCACCTCATTTCATTAGTTTAAATTTCTCCACAGGGCGGGTAGTTTGCAAGTGTAAGCACAACAACACACTTAAAATGAAGACAAAACAGCCAGTTAACTTACGAGATGGAGTTGTGGTCGGGTGCCCGAGACCAACCCTAATAGAATCCCATTCATCCAGAAGCCTGTTTAGGGCTGTTTAAAACACACCTATTCCTGTTCCGTTTCCATCTCACTGCGCACAGTTACACTTGATTATACCGACTTTAGACAATGCCTTCTGTCTCGCCGTACCGCAGAGCCAAGCTCGGCTACGGCCTTCTGTCAGGAGAGTACTCCAAACCAGCGCCAGACCCCGGGGATGACAACGGCACAGCTGAGCCCAGAGTAAGACTGCCACACAGCCATTATTCCACACCTCACATGCGTTGATGCTGTGATGCGGTTGTGTTGGCATTGCTCTCATAAACTTGTGTTGTACTGTAGTAGTCTCAACTTCATCCCTCTCCCTCATCCTTGCGTACTTTCCAGGGGGACCAAGTGGGCATCGCTCCGCGCATGTTTAAAGCACTCGTTGGGCGGGGCCACCCGGAGTTCTCCACCAATCGGCAGCAGGATGCCCAGGAGTTTTTATTGCACTTCATAAACATGGTGGAGGTGAGGTTTCACTTGTTCTTTGTTTTATTTATTTATTGTTTTGCTTGTTAGATTGTCGAGTGCACCTTAGACTGTCCGTAGCTATCCATTACACCTGTGCCCATTTTCTGTTGTTTTTATGTCGGGTTGTGTTTTAATGTACTGCTGTGTTTTGTAATGTATTGTTGTGTTTTTAACAATGTACTCCTGTGTTTTCAGTGTGCGGCCGCTTGCTTGTCTTGTCTGTTGTAAAAAGATGTACAATAACAATCCAACGCCGTTGTCGTTTCTCTCTCTCGCAGAGGAACTGCCGTTCGGGAGCCAACCCGTCCGAAGCCTTCAGGTTCCTGGTGGAGGAAAGGATCGTGTGTCAACAGTCCCAGAAAGCCAAGTACACACAGAGGGTGGACTACATCCTGCAGCTGCCTGTGCCCATGGACCAGGCCACCAACACGGGTGAGACAGGACAGGTTTGACAGTGAACTGTAGGAACAAGCCTGAATTGTCTGTGCCGGGGGATTGTTGTTGAGCACATTGTTGTCAAAAGAAATCTGCAACAGGGGAGTTTCTATTCAATACAAAGTGACCAATGGTTCTGTATGTTTGGTGTGACCTTTTGTGTTGGGGGGGGTAAAAAGAAAGAAAAAAAACAGTTATCTCGCTGACAACACTACCTGATACTTTGTCATTCTCAAAAGGCTTTGAGTTTGACCTTTTAAGTCCACATTGTGGCTCAGAACCACCCTCCCCGATGATAACTAAATCCTCCTCCTATCTCTCGGTGCCTCGCAGAGGAGCTGCAGGAGGCGGAGCGCCGTCGCGAGGATGCTGACTCCGGTCCGGCCCCGACCGTGAGGGCCCAGATCCCCTTCACGGCCTGCATGGCCGCCCTCAGCGAGCCAGAGGTCCTCAGTGACTTCTGGAGCTCCGCCGTGCAGGCCAAGACCACTGCCACCAAGTAGGATTTTAATCAAAGAGCCCGAAACCAGAGATCGTTCCTTTCCGTTTTCACATCTGAATATACGCCCGTGGGTTTTATTTAGTTTTTACATGCATGTCTTTGCTTTACAGAACAACCCGCTTTGCCTCTTTCCCCGACCACCTCGTCATCCAGATCAAGAAGTTTACTTTTGGTCTTGATTGGGTCCCCAAGAAACTGGGTGAGCCAAAGCTTATATGATATGGTTAAAATTCTGTTGACTTGGAAACGTACAGATGTGTGACTACACTATGTAGCCCAGATTACAGTGGAGGCGAAATCTCCATCACATAAGTTTGTATCCGTCCAATACTTTTGTGTAACTTATTTCAATAAAGTAAATGGGGCTAATTACAGTGTATAGAATAGTCTGTTGGCCACACATCTGTCATGGATACTGAGGTTGTGCGCTGCTGTTCGTCCAATCAGACGTGAGCATTGATGTTCCCGACACACTGGACCTGGGCGACCTGCGCGCCACCGGCCAGCAGCCAGGGGAGGAGCTTCTGCCGGAAGTGGCCCCGCCCCCGCTCATGACCCCAGACGTGGAGGTCAAAGGTATCCTGGGTTCCTACGGCAACGATGAGGACGACTCTCTCTACTCCCCACTGCTGTGTCAGTCTGTCTGTCTTTTCTGCCCTTTCTCCCGTCCTCGGTGTGACTGCCGTTTGGCCACCCCCTTTTTCTGCCTTTTTTCTGCCTTTTTTTCCCTTTGTCATCTCATACTGTTCAATCCTTGAGATGTTTTTTTTTGGGGGGGTTTTTGGATCATCTTTAGCCTTCATTTTAACATTTGTTGCCAAGTCCTTAGCCTTGATTGAGTTCAATCAGTATCATTTTTCCTTTTTCATTTAGTTTCATTCAAATTAATTTAATTTATCTTTTTTGTATTCTTCTACTTTTAAGTAAAGGCACGCATACATACCACTCAAATGCAGAGAAGTGCAGTCAGCGGTATGAAAGTGGTCGATAGTAGAGCAAACGTTCAGTTCATCCTCTAACAAACACCCAAACTGATTCCACTGTCCTCCTCCTCCCCCCTCCGTCTCCTCCTCAGCCCCGGTGCTGGACGACTCCACTGTGTCCCAGTTATGCGAGATGGGCTTCCCTCTGGAGGCGTGCAGGAAGGCCGTGTACTACACCGGCAACACCGGCATCGACTCCGCCATGAACTGGGTCATGGGCCATATGGACGACCCAGGTGGGGGGTGGAGCGCTCCGAACCATCTCGTCAATCACGAGTCTCCGTGTTCTGCTCCCCGAGCTATCTTATCTTATCTTGTCTATCTATCATCGCCGTGTCTCTGCCTTGTGATTCGGCTGCAGACTTCTCCGCCCCGCTGGTGTTGCCTGGCTGCAGCTCCGCCCCCGGGACCACGCCCACAGAGAGCCTGTCCGAGGAGCACCTGGCCACCATAGTCTCCATGGGCTTCAGCCGAGACCAGGCCACCAAGGCACTCAGAGCCACGGTAATAAAGCCCACTGGTCCATATTGAGGAGAGACCCTTTTTTAAACTAATTTAAAATAGATGTTAGCTGTTAGACAGGCAACACCAAAGTATACCGGCCATGAAGTCGGAGATTTAAATAGTCAAATTTATTTTCAGTCCAACCTGGCAGCAGCTTGATAATTCGCGATTTTCCCATTGATGGAGTGCTTCCTGTTCACGCCCGGTGACTTTATTGAATAAAACATTGATTTCTATTTTCATATCAATTCATTTGTTTCCATCTTTTATTATACTGCAACAAAAAAAATGGCAGTGTGTTATTGCTGAAGAAGCAACATGGAACAAGAAGGAAAAGCTGAGCTGTGCTCCGCCCTCATCACTCACTCGTCTCTCCCCTGCAGAGTAATGTGCTGGAGCGGGCGGTGGACTGGATCTTCTCTCACCTCGACGACCTGGAGTCCATGGAGGTGTCAGAAGGAGGCCGCTCGGCCGCCGAGAGCGAGGGGAGCCGGGAGCCCCCCCCGGGGCCTCGGGTCAGGGACGGACCAGGCAGTGAGTCCCGAGTACTGACAGTCAGTTCTGGCCGGATAGTTCTGCTGGATGCACTTTGAGAGCACAAGGGGTTCTATAGAGTCGTAGCACAAAAGTCAGTCAACCTTTACAAAAGACAAATGGGATATTGGAACTGGGTGTGTAGTGGTGGTTGCTACGGTTATTCTTGAACCCAAAGTCCCCGGGTTTGTTGCACCGAGTGTCCATGGTTACCCGTCAAAGTAGTCTTGAGTAAGGATTGGCAACTTCAAGACCACAGAAGAAGATATCCCACCTTTCACCTTTCCCCGAAGGATTGTTGGTTTAATGAAATCCAAAGGTTCCACTATTCGTATACGGCTTTACTTTCACATGCTGGTCTCCGATTGAGTGGCTCTTCACACTGAATGTTTTCTTTCTCTCCAGAGTACGAGTTGTTCGCGTTCATCAGTCACATGGGGACGAGCACAATGTGTGGCCACTATGTCTGCCACATCAAGAAAGACCAGCAGTGAGTAGCAGAGCACATTCATTAACATCATCTCACTGAGCGCGTTATAACTAATGAATTACACCTGGGTAGATGTCGAAGGCCGCCCAGCCACTGGACATGGACCGTTGATATGAATGATAACCTGGTTGAACTGGTAACAGCAGGTGGCGCTGTCGGCCACCTGTGGCGCTGTCGGCCACCTGTGGCGCTGTCGGCCACCTGCTCCTTCATCGCTAGTGGGTGGAATAGAAGGACAAATGCTGTGTTTTTATAAAGGTTTCATTTGAAGGAAGGAATACTATATAGGAATAATGTACTATTTCATCACTTTTATCCAAAGTGACCTACAGTGATATTTCTTTTAATAATGAATAAAACGTTTTGTTAAATTGTAACATTAAATGTCAATTATTATTATTATTATTATTATTATTATTATTATTATTATTATTATTGTTGTAGCTTAAAAATAAATAAATAATAAAAACCCCTCTAAATTAGAATGTTAATGTTAAATGTCTGACATTTACAATGAGCCCTTTTTAATACAACAATGTCTTAATAATCTTAATGGTTTATGGTTCATGTGTTTCCGCAGGTGGATCATCTTTAACGATCAGAAGGTGTGTGCCTCAGAGAAGCCTCCTAAAGACCTGGGGTACCTATACTTCTACCGCAGAGTCACCGGATGAGCCGAGTACGAGGAGAATGTGGCCGCTTAGACACACACACGCACACACACACACACACACACACACACACACATACTGCGCATACAGAAAGAAAAACAAAAGCGGGCATAATCAAAGCTCGAGCCTCCCCCCCCCACCCTGCTCCTAAACCAATCAAATCCCTGACATGCTTGGGAGCTGACAACGTGTGGTTGTATATACACCTATCAGACGACTTATGTGATGCACTTAAAAGGAAGGGCAGCGTGTGCAGGATGTGCAGCTTGAGTGGTGAGGGGGGAGGAGGAGGTTCGTAGGTCACTGAACACAACTTCACAGCACTTTGTTTTGCAAATAGGCTCTCCACTCCTTAGCACGGTATGCCTTTGCCTCACTGTTAACTATTGGACCCGTACTCTTGTTGTCAGTGTTGATTTTTAACATGGCCTCTAGCCCCGCCCCCCACTCCCGCTGACCACCTTGTTCCTCTGCACTTCCTGCCTCCACCTGGAAGTGAAATACTGTTTGGCATCCACAATGACAGGAAGTAAATAAGAAAATAAGATAACTGTTAAATAAACAGTCCAATACCAAAATGTATGTTTAAAGTGTGGTGAGGGTGATATCTGGGTGATTTATTTTGTTTTTCCTTTTTTGGTTTGTTTCTTTTTTTGTCTTTATTTTGCAAGAAAAATCTTCCTTTGTTACTTTGTTACTTCTGCTCTGACAAATAAAGACTGTCTTTCTGCCATTTTGGAGTGGATGAGTGAGCTGTTATTAAAACTAGCTTGGAAAGTGCTTTAACCGTAAGCCTGAATCATTCTCGTATTTATTTTTACAATTCAAAATCTGCTGCCTTTTTTCTGGTCTCGTACGCGTTGAGCAAACCCACAAAGAGTTGAGGGCTGCGTCGGGAGGTCTTTGATTTACTTCACTTCAACTGGGGGCCGTTGAATTTTTTAAAGGATTCTGAAAAATGTATTTAATCTATTCAATTTCTCACAAGCACCAGCCTTGGTCAACAGTTGCAGGCAAGTTATAACATTTGCTTTTATGTTGTATGAGACGCCACTTGTCTGCCATGCGGGAGCAGACAATGTTGTTTCTATTGTATGTAGGTAGTGGCCCGTGGGCTGTCATTTTTGCACTTTTTGCAGTTTTCTTAGTTATTCCTGGCCGTGGGGAAGCCTAAAACAATGACAATTCAAACTCCCATTTCAAATCGTTACTTGGTTTGATTCCACCTGAAGATACGTAACCTATTCATGTGCCTATCCTATGTGTCTTGTGGATCTCTCCAGGACTGTACTGTGTGTCCCCACAGTGGTCTCTTTGTACTTTAGCGCTGAAATCACCATCAAGTACACACACAGGACTCAAGTTTCCTCCTTCGATGTAAGTAACACTGGAGTGTGCTACTAATCCAAGTCCTCGAGCAGTAGAAACAAATATTTTCAGAAATTGTGGCAGACTATTGTTCTGGTTTGAACACAGTATCAGGCTCGGCAGATGGCAGCCAGCTTCCTGCCAGTAAGACCATGTGCTGGGACCAGCCTGTCGCTGCGGATCGCAGTGGGACTGGGCAGGAACGGCTTCTGCTGGTGGCCTTTGCACGTTGTTTTCCACGACAACTACAGGTGCAGGGACATAAGTTCGTAGAAAGTATTGCTACTGTGCTCAAAATTCAAATGAGACTGAAGACGGGGGGAAGGAAGGGGAATGGAATCATCAGATACGTTTGGTGAATTAAATAATTCAATGTTTGCTTCTTTTGAAATGAGAAATGTTTTCCATCTTTGATGGAGGGCTCCGTCAGGAAAATATTCAAACACAGACTCTCACGGCCAAACACCGCGCCTGCCAGTGTGAACGGTCCTTCGCTTCGCATCCATCCCATCAAAAACTCAAACAGTTCCTCCGTCGTCCTCCATAATTGATGAACACTAGAATTATAGAGAATTATATCTTTTTTTCTATTTTTTTTCTTTCATTTTCAAGTCTCTGCCCTCCATGGTCACGGTGTGGCCGCGCAGCGCACCTTGTTAAGGTGTAACAATGGCAGTGCGCACGTCATTTCCCTCTGGCCTTTATCGCGGCTCATACAGACAGAGGCAGCAACAGTCCTGACACGAGGGCATCTCGGGACCTCCGCGCTAATGGGTTTGACAGGAAGGCGCCGAGACGGGAGAGTGGTGAGTGACATGTCAAGAGGCTTTCAGTATTCAACACCCCTCCTCAGGGGTGTGCTTTTAGCGCGTGCGCCGAGCACACCTGTAGTCGTTGCCATGGCGACAACCACAGGTAGCGCATCTGAGCGCTCTTATATCGCGATGGCAAAACGCGGCTGCACTCTGTGTGGCACGTCGACCGGTCGAACTCGTGCAGAAGGACGCACAGCCGCTGATGACGGAGCACCGCCACAGCCCGCAGTACTCAGATGTACCAACACGGCCAGCAATGGGTTTAGTTACGTTTTCACCAACAGAAAAATAAGAATATAAACAAGTTAAAGTTTCATCTGCGATGTTCAACTTACGTCACTGATTTGCGGATGCTTCATGTGCCGCGTGTGTCTCATCCTACGCGTATTTATAATAAGGATCGTTTATATCCTACTTTTCAAACCAACAGTTACAAAGTGCTTAACAGATTTAAATAAGAAAAGTGGTTTACAAAACCACAGCACAATCACAAATGAACCAGTTTGATTAAATACGAAACAAGGAATTATTTAGAAGCACAATTAAATGAATTTGCCAGTCATTTACTAGTATACAATCTTTAACTAAAGGCAATATGCCTAGACACTAAACGCGATAAATAATACCGTAGTACATCTAAATGCTCGAGTAGTCATGCTGCCTTTCTATTACATGCATATGAACCAAGACTTTGTATTCAATACCAAGACATGGCTCAAATCTTCAAATGTGATGCATACTGCGATCTTAGCTGCTGCTTCGTCCCACTAACTATGTATTAATGAATAATATTTTATTTATTTTTATTTATTATTATTTATAGTTATTTGTTGTGTTTCGGTATACATTTCGTTTTTATAGATAGCACATTGACGGAAGTAATCTGTGTGAGAGTATAAAAGTGTCGGGTATTAAAACTGCACCAGATGGTACTTTCCGTATAGCTACTAGTTTTCCTATTTGTGTAAAGTGTATAAAGTCCCCATGTGTCTCACTGTGACTCTTGTCCTGTTGTTGTTGTTGTTGTTGTTGTTGTTGTTGTTGTTGTTGTTGTTGTTGTTTTGTTGTTGTTGTTGTTGTTAAACCAACGTTTATCATATTGATGAAAAATCCAAGGAACTAGCATAATTCAAGTTTAAAGTTTGACTACTCTGGCCAGCAGGCAGTCTGTTGTTGCTGCTGTGTCTCACAGGCCGACCGCTGTCTCAGACGTTAATATATCTCGCGTCGCTTGGAATTTCCCTGCTGATATGAGGTCGCCTCGATGCATGATAACACATTTACACTTATTGCTTTGTTGTTATGTTATGCCTTTGATTTTCTGTGCAAAACATTGGAATGACAATTATATTATGGAATTATGGAGTGACAATGCTAATTATCTAACACATCCCATCTAAAATGTAAATGAAGTGGAACAATAGGAATTTGTGGTCAGTCACATTTGGTGAGTTCAATAATTCAATGTTTGCTTATTTTGAAATGAGAAATGTTTTCCATCTTTGATGGAGGGATCTGTCAGGAAAATATTCAAACACAGACTCTCACAGCCAAACACCGCGCCTGCCAGTGTGGACGGTCCTTCACTTTGCATCCATCCCATTAAAAACTCAAACAGTTCCTCCGTCATCCAAAACATGGAACGACAATTACATTATGGAATTATGGAATGACAATGCTAATTATCTAACATATCCCATCTAAAATGTAGATGTCAGTTAGTTGTTTTTTTTCAGTCTGGGAGAAAACAATCCAGAGTAGAATAAGGCTCCACTGTTGATGTGTGCTAAACTGTGCAGGTAACAGTACTCCTCTCAGACTAATAACTTTTGAATTAACTTATTAGCTAGGATTGGATTGGTTACAATTACATCACACACACACACACAACGATCAACCCATTAGTTTAAGTGAATGAGTAAACAACCACCTTTAGAGCTAACTCATCATTGCATTGTTGGAAGCCTAACTAACATCATTGTGATTGAATGACTTGACTTTTCATTAAATCCCGTTAGCAAAGTGTTTTTCGACGAGACGCTTCGTGTTCCTGTTGTATTCTGGGACGCTGTATGATGATTAAATAGGAACAGGAACAGGGTTTTTTTTTTACAATAGGTTCCCGACTGATGGCTAGGTGGCCCGTAACTCAACTTTTCTTTGGCCTACTTTTGGTTGAGTTAGTCCCACGTGTACGATGTTGTCTTTGTGCAGCTTTAATAAGATTCGTCCGCCCCTTAGGCACCTCTTAACCGTAACATATTTTTAGCTGTACAAAAATGGGTCCCTTGAAAGGCGTTATATAAATCAAAGTTAATTATTATTATTATTATTATTATTATTATTATTATTATTATTATTATTATTATTATTATTATTATTATTATTATTATTATTACATTATTTCATTTCAGATCCACGGGTATATCATAAGGTCATAATCTATCACAGTTCATGTACACACATATATATGTGTGTGTGTGTGTGTGTGTGTGTATACACACACACACACACACACACACACACACACACACACACACATGAACACACAAAGACACACACACACAAACACAAACACACAAACACACACCCACACACAAACACAGCAGTGGAGATTTGAGGAGGAATCAAAATGTTTTCATGTGCCTCTGCTCCAGCGTTGCCACTGTAACGACCTCACTGTGTGAGTGGAGAGGAGGTCGGCGCTCCACTCCTGTGGCACTTGATACTACAAGGAAACTAGTAAGAGCAATGGCAACAGGCTAAATGAGTCAATTCTCCTTCATTGCCTTCGTGAAATACTAACCCAACACAACTCAACCCCATGCTGTGACAGAGACAGACAGGCGGGCAGGCGGGCAGACAGGCGGGCAGACAGGCGGGCAGACAGGCGGGCAGACAGGCGGGCAGACAGACAGGCAGACGGCCATTTCTCCCCCAAAGTTGTTTGGCTACCCTTTTGATTGACTGAACACAATTTATTTTGTATAATGTAGCCCATGCATTTTATAATGACATGAAAATATTACATTAATAGTATGCAGGCAGAGGGAGACCCTATGCGGAAGGGGAAAAGATAAGAGCGAGAGAGAGAGGGAGAGAGAGAGAGAGAGAGAGAGAGAGAGAGAGGGGGGGAGGGAGGGGGGAAGGGGGGGAGAGGGAGGGGGAGAGAGAGAGAGGGAGTGAGAGGGAGAGAGAGAGAGAGAGAGAGAGAGGTAGAGAGAGAGAGAAAGAGGGAGAGAGAGGGAGGGGGGGGGGGGGGGGAGAGGGGGGGAGAGGGGGGGGGGGGGGGGGGGGGGGGGAGGGGGGGGAGAGAGGGGGAGAGAGAGAGAGAGGGGGAGGGGGAGGTGGGGGGAGAGAGAGGGAGAGAGAGAGAGAGAGAGAGAGAGAGAGAGAGAGGGAGAGAGAGAGAGAAAGAGGGAGAGAGGGAGAGAGGGGGGGGAGAGAGAGAGAGGGAGAG
>OMNR01003755.1:5028-16043 GCA_900303205.1 Mora moro
AGCGCCACTGAAGAGGGTTTTTTTCTCACAGGCAGCAGCAAAGAGCAACACAGTAATCTGGACCCACCACCAAAACCCCTGAAAGAGTGGTTGATTGGTGGAAGGTCTTCACATAAATATTCAGATGGACGGTTCCACACACACACACACACACGCACACACACACACGCACACGCACACGCACACACACACACACACACACACACACACACACACACACACACAGAAAAAAAACGGTTTCTGTCTTTTTGCCTGAGACTTATTTTAATGAAACCTTAACATGAATAAATATGGGAAATTATTCACATCGGGCTTTCATATATAGAGTGGAGTTTCTTTTTTTCGCGGTTTTGCATAGCAATGAAGAGCTGACCGCTCGGGCCGAACTACTTCCACACCTGCCACCAAGCAGCCCTATCGGTACGGAGCCTCGAGGACTCAACAAGTGTTTCTATACGTTACAATGGATACGTACATATGCTGCCGCTGCATAGGCCATTTACTGTGACCTGGCAGGCTCCTCACATCCTTCACACTGCTGTGCTGCTATATATATATACACACACACACACACACACACACACACACACACACACACACACACACAGGCTGCATGCTCCTCTTAACATAGGACATAAAGGAGTAAGCCTGGACCAGGGCACCCTTCGGCTCACAGAAATACAGACAATATGATAAAGGATGAACTGGTGATGCTTTATTAAATGGCAAACATTAGGAGTAATATTGTAATTTGTAGCTTCTAAAAAACATTGAGTAAGTGTTGCCCATTTGTAGTTGGGGACAAAATGACTAGACAGAGGCAAATTAATATTAAGAGGCAGACATTTTGTCATATAAAATGTCATGCATAATAACAAGTCACAGGCCAAATGTCTTAAATGTGCTTGTTTTGTCAAGTCACCAAGAAAAACTATTCATTTCCTAATGATCTAAAGCAGAGAAAAGCAGCAAGATATTTGCAAATGGTATTTTTACTTGGTACATGATACATTATCAACCAATCATCAAGATTCAAATCAAATCGTTTTCTTAACTAGTCCCAAGGGAGAGTTTGCATAATTTCTCATCCCATTTCATTTTTTACGAAGGAACAAACTTATCTCTCTTATTTCAGTCAACTAAATAGTTTAATCTTTAGCAATGCAACAACAAAACAAAAACCTACCCAAAACCTCACAGCATTTCTCTTGTATTGTATTATTATTGTTTTGTATATAAGGCATAGCCTATATTGAAGTTATTTCAATTTGTATTTGTATACACTTATTTTGATACGCATCTTCTCCTGTTATTTGTATAGACCAAAACAGGATTTATGAATCATAAAAAAACTCATTGATTTTACATTTTAAAAAAGAGAATTGAAGAACAATGGCAGGTATTGTTTAACATACTTGTATTATTAACATGTATCAGTCAAGGGCACATTATTATGAGAAAGGGCTAATGCTTAATATTTCTCACTGTGGTCTAATGCAGCTCTTAGTGAAAACTGCCCACTACCTCCAAACCTGGCTATTTTTAACAAAGCCTGCCTCCTACACAGGAGAGCAGCGTGGAGTGCCTTCAAAATCTACATTTCTAGGAACCAAATAGTCGAAAGAAAGTCAAATGTGGACATTAATGTATGGAAAAGACCCCGATTTAAAAAATAAATAAATAAATAATCACAATGCAACCGGCTCACGTGCCAAACAGTTGCACATTCACAGTGAAATTGTAATGTTAAGCGTAACAGTTACATAAGCACATGCCGATTCCTTTGTTTAAGATGTCATAATATTAACAATCGACCTGCACTATGCAGTATTTTTAGCATGGCAGGTTTCAACGTATGAAATATGCACACATTACCATCTACCTCTTCCTGGGATCAATCCCAAATCAACTTTATTTCACATTGTCATCTACTGTAGCAATTAAAAGCAGACACTCACTCACTCCTGCAAATCACACTCTTGGGAAAGTTGAAATGCAGGCTGCATTTAGCCGTGTTTGGGAACCACTTTATTTCTGTGGAGAAGTCCTGGTACGCCGGTTCACAGTCTGATTGAAGCTTGAGGGGGGGGTGATGGAATTAGCTGCAGCCTAAGGAACAATTTCTGCATTTCTCTCAACATTGAGGACTTCTTTTACCGCACCATGCTTACGAACACACCCGTGCTTCATGTTAAGCTTATTAGTCACCCTGGATGCGATCTTGCTAGCTGAGGCTTTCGACACTTTCTAGTGGTGGCTTTGCACACAAACACCTACTCACAGCGATGGAAGCTATTCTGCAAAATTCACTGGCTCATACACAGACACAACTAGCAAAAAAAGCAGGGTTGCTCTCCAATAGTGCACAGCTAGGCATGGACTAATTCTGAACTTAAAGACCGGCCCGTGGTAAATGAACCATGAACCAACATGTTTTTGACATGTTGTTCATAAGTCAGGGAGCACAACAAGGTCAAGCAGGGTAAATTACAGCAGTGGACTTGTATGTATAATTAATCTGTCTGACGTGTCATTCCATTAAAAAGTATGGTATCTGCCACTTTGACAACCAAGTGTGGCTTACACAAGCAAGACTAACAGTTAGCACATTCTAATTGCCATGTGCGTAGGAAACCGAATTATTTAGAAAAAAGGTTAATGGTTTGGATTCTCACCTACAATCTGTGATTAAAAGAACAGCTAATTTGAAGACCAAGAATCCAATTGGAAACAATGATGCCTGTGGATAATTTAATGGGCCCAGCTTGTTCCAGGGTTGTATCTGTTCTTCAATTACTTACAGAAATATTCTTGAACACAAAATGTATTTTTAAGTAATTTTATTTACACAAGGCTGCTATTTAGTTACTATGGAAACAAATGTGTAATAATTGCAAATTAGTGAAATCTTGCATGGTAGATTAGATTGGAACAACAAAGGTTCAACAATAAACCAACTGCCTGTCTGGCCAAGTGACCTATGTAAAGAATACATAGGCTAATGACTTATACATTCATAATAAGTCATAAGTATGCAAATGCTGTCTGTGGGAAAACATAATGCAGCAGGACGATTCTCCACTTTAGGGGGTGCATCCCGCCATGGTGGAAGCTAAATTGTAGCCATTCAACACCTCTTCCCATTTGGCCATGGGAGCTGTCAAAGGTGTCAGTGCTGTTCACAGGCACTGGGTGTCTCACCAGCCAAGATGGCTTCCACATTTTTTCTATCATGATTAATTATGGTTTCTGATGGTAGTACAGTGCGGAAGTGTAAATTATTCCCACATTTTCGTGTGCCCTCCGTTCAGTCACTTCTGTGTAGGAAGATGCTATTGACGCCATTCCATGGCGGGCGACCAAAAGGCTTCTGCATGGGGAGGCTAGCTCTAGTGCCTGCTGAGGGGTGGCAGTGGTGGTGGTGGTGGTGGTGGCGGTGGCGGTGGCGGTGGCAGTGCTTGGCATGCAGGCTGAACCAAGTCCAGACTGCCAGTTGACAGGCCTGGATTTTCCAGTATGGAAGACTCTTGTTTCAGTGGGCGAAGCTGGGTGTTGGGAGCCCGGGAGCGAGGAGTGCCCAGGGCTTGGAAGCTCAAAACGGAATATTCCAAGCAGACAAGCACCGTCTGTGTTCCAGTATCACCAGCCCACCAGTCTGACAATCGGGGGCCCCATGTCATCACGCGGGCTCCGAGTGAATCAGTGCTCATCTCACCTAGCGCGGCGTGGCTCCCCTCAGACGTCAGGGCGCCCGGGAGGTCTGACCGAGCGCATCACAGCTCGCGCTGCGCAGACGGGGGTCTGCCGCAAAACATGTACACGTACGCGCACAAAGTCCCAACCAAAAAAGGACGGATAAAAACCTCGCAAACCGGGTTTTTTTTTTTTTTTTTCAAAGCTGGGATACGAAGTAGGAATTACCGCATAACGCGCTTCTTCTAGGATTCATTTATTTTTTTAAATTCTATTTTTTCATGAATTAATGTATCTTCTGCAAAATGAGACCGGGGATACAAAAGCGAGTGAAAAAAATGTCATAGAGCTGGCTGAAATAAAAGTAATTTCTATGACAGGCCCTTTATTTAGTAAATGTTGATATATTTAGCCCCATCAGAGGGGACGTGACAGCAAACACTCGCGACATCACAATGTGGAAACTGTTATCAGAGGGGCTGCAGGTTTATGGTTCAAGGGCTCCGCCATTCAGACAGAACAAGCTCATCGTCTCTGCCTGACACACTGATAAAGAAAGCACACATAAAAACAGCTGCGCGGCTCCGTCGCCGATGCTGCCCAAGGGAATAATATATCAGCCATCTGAATGCAGCACATATTGAATCATTTCCAGCACTGATGATTCATTTGAATATATCAGCTATTTTCCATGTCGCTACTTGCCACCGATACTAAGGAGCGAGAGTGAGTTGGACGGTTAGAGGGGAGGAAACAGACAGGTGTTAACAGCCTCCTATAGCATTGTTAAAAGCCGATCTCTGGTTGAGGCCGACCGCTAGCGACGACCAGAGCGATAATCGTTACATACGTTGTTTGACCGTCGATCACAACCGGCCTAATTCCTATATAGATAGTATCTTAAAAACAGGATTGGCACCAAACTCTTTTTTTATCTTGAGATATGCTTTCTGGTTTTCCCCCGGTCCAATCTGGCTATGAACGTCAACACATAGTCACATATAGTCAATCTGCAGAGCGCAGTCTGCTTGTCATCTAACGCAGCTTACTAACTTAACGAATATATACATACATGAATAAAAAAAAAAAACACATTTTCAACATGGAAGCTGTCCAAATAAAACTTCCAATGTCTTCACACACAAAAGCTGTGGCTGCACAGGATCTGCCTATCAGCACATATGAAGAAGGAATAAAATCAACAGCTTGTGCAATGAAAGGGTTATATCCGCATTCAGGCTAAAAGACATACTCTAACATACACAGACATAAATCCTGTTGAGCCGAGCGGGGCTGAGATACCCTACCAGCCCTCCAAGGCACAATTAGGATTTCACGGGGGGGAGAGAAATCTACATTCCTGCACACAGACAGGGGAAAAAAAGTCCTTTCTCCTTCTCCACAACAATATCAACTTTTTACTCAAGGAAAAACCTGAAGCACCCCTCGATAGGATTTGGACAAAGAAATAAAAAAACAAAGCCAGAATTGTTTTTAAGCAAAATTTAAGCTGCAGTTGTTCAAGAAAAAGATTCATGGTTCAGGAAGGAAAAAAAAAACAACAACACACAGTTCTAAGCTTTCCACTTCTAATCAATTTCTCCTATTTATGTGTTGTGAAAAGAAGCAGCCACTCGCAGTTTGTTTGAAGTAGTGGTGTGGAGCTGAGCTATATGGAACAACGTTTTTTAGGTTTCAGCCACAATCTGAATTATTATTACAACACATTTATAACACATTTCAGACACAGGTCAGGTTCCCTGCGAGGCTACACAAAAAATGATCTGTGTTATCTATTGGCTTTTCTGATTTGTCTTTGTCTTTGTATTAATGAAGTGTATTCATGGTCAGCCAAAGAGGTCAAATGGTACGGCAACTTGGAATCTAATCAGATAATCATTTAAAAAAAATCTTTATGAACTTGGGGGATTTTTCATTTTTATGCACAATATGAGACCATCACAAAAGAACAAAAGACTTGATCAAAGAGAATGATAATAATTGATTTTAAAGTATGCAACATATTGACAATTTGTAACGTACGATGCACTCCATGGACCACTCTAAGTAGTGTACCTCAGTTCACAGCCTTCAACTATCGTTCATCTCTCTCAGGGGCAACACTGTTCACCAGTCGAACTATCTCTGGCCTTCACTTGTGGCCGTCACTTGTGGATGTTACGTGTGGGCTGCTACTTGTGGCTGTGACTTGTAACCTGAATAGAGATTGTATGTGGCTAGGTAGCAAGCAGTTAATCCGGGCGACTGTGGCTCAAAAGACCCTTTTCACAGAGGTGTCATCGTAGGACAAACCCAAGTGTCGCTCATAACCCTAATTATGGGTCTGCTCTTTTTATGCATTTATACATAGACACCGCATTGACTGCTTCGGCCCGTCACTGCCATGTTGGAGAGGCCAAGACTGGCCTGTAAACACACTCAACACATCAAGTGAACGGGGAGCTGTGGCTCTTCTGAATAAAAAGCACTAAAACTAGGACATTTCTCAACCGATTTCAATGTCGTTTCTATATTCAAGGGTTTATGATCTACGTGGAGTACAAAAAAATATATCGTTATATATTATATTATTATATATGATATATATATTATATATCATATATTATGATATTATACCGCATCTCCTCCGTTTACTTGTATGTGGCCAGTCTTGGCCTCTCCAACATGGTGGTGACGTTGACGTACGATCCAAAGGCCAATGTGGCGTCTAGGTATATACTGTATGTCTGTTTTTATGTACCAGGGCGCAGGTAGTAGACCACACTAGTGAAGACAAGTCTACTAGACAAGACAAGCCGTGCCCTGGTACATGAAGGAGCAGACCCATAATTACTGTTATGAGTGACACCTGTGTTGACGCCTCTATTATTATTATTCCTTCCTTGACTATTCCTCCACTGTACAGTATCACTATCATTTTAATATTAATTCTTGAACGAGAACATTTTCCTCGTTTTCAGAGATTCTCGGTTCTCCACTGTGGGTTTTGAGGTCGAGGCCAGTGAAGCTCTGCCAGACTGTATCCAGGATACGGAGCTGTAACAACAAACCTGACGCTGTCCACCGTATCATTACATTATCGTTTTGGAATACCGTCCACAGACAGATTTGAAACATACAATGAAATATAAGTTAGAAGATCATAACGCATGTAGGCATTTCAAGAGGTATACTAAAACACTACCAAATGGTGCAGTCTCCCCCACCCCCCATTGATTCTCTCGTTAAAGAAATTACATCTCTGATACGATGATCATTTCGATTTAACTGTAATAGACATTTAGCTAAATACCAAGATGACAATGAATAGGTTCACGCTTGAGTCACAATGCAGCTACAAAGTTTAAACATCAAGCTCAGCTCATTAGAACAGACAAATAATTTGCCCTGCAGCAAATACATGGAGCATCTTCCGTCCAATAATAGCAGCAGACGTCCCTGGGTTTGACCAAGGCCTTTTGTGTCCAATCTGGGAGGAGGGGATCCAAAGAAAACAGACTGCAACTGTCGCTACAAATTCCCAAACTTAATGTGTGCCCTGTCTTGAGAAAAGGTTAAGCACATTATCATCATCATCATCATCTGCTGGAAAATACCCAAATTTGCTGAAAGGGAACAAAGTTGGCACTGGTAAATCGGCGGCATCTTGGCGGTTACGGTTCAGTTTTATATTATTATCCATGCCTCTCATGGTAACCACCGAAAGAGAAAACAAAGCAACTTGCCAACACCTACTCTACCTACCTAAACCTCTTTCAATGGAGCCGAGAGCTGCTAAACCTCCATACCACGGTGTGGGCAGTCCTGGCACAGCCGTGTGATGAAGCGCACTGTCGTGAGTGCAACAGTTGGCCTAATAACACACACAGACACGAACACACACACACACACACACACACACACACACACACACACACACACACGTCTCTCTCTCTCTGATGGTGGTAAGATGGGCAAAACTCCACAGCCAAGAAGCAGGTTGACTTCTGCCCACCTTTGTCTTATTCAGGAAAATGTAAATTGTGATAAATGTCCACAATGCCTTTAAGGTCTTAGTGCCATGAGGGGCGGTGAGCTTGATATAGCTTCAGCCACTTCAGGGTGAAGCAAATCACTTTAATATGTTAAGAAGATTAAGCTGGATAAATGTCGAGATACATTTTGTGAAAATCCACCTAAATCTCTAGTGTTTTCATTTGGGGAGGGGCGGTGTGCGAGGCAGTGGAGACGATCAACACAAGCCCACCAAAATGCAATGCCATTGGCCAAGGAAGATTCGGCTTAATCGTGATTTTTGCATTTTAAGCTTCATGGCTGTAAGACCATCCCACCTATTTCTTATTATTTGTTTGAACGGCAAACTATGCAGAGACGCCGGACACAAAATCTCCCGCGGTGTCGTAAAGTTCTAGACTCTAAGGTCGCCTTATGCCGATGATGCTGATCCTAATATCGAGGTAATCTTTTTTTGTTATTCCTTCTGGAAATTATTAACCGTGAGTGAAGGTTTGCACAACAAACACATACATACAGGTTACCAAAAAGTAATATGTGCTTAGGGCATCTCCATAATCCTTTAGTAATAGACAAGAACGGCAACAACGTGAAAAATTAGACATGTTCACGTGTACACTAGAAATCGATTAGTTTCCCCGGGAGAGGTTTTGAAGAGCAAAATAAAGAGTACCTTTTAAGTACCGCTCAGGTAAATCTTATAAATTAATTAAATTACTTAATTAAATCAAGTGTGCTCTGAAAGCAAGATGGATGGATGATTTTTTTTTAAGAATTAAAAATGTGAGGGAGTCCGCCTGTCAGCTTGCTGTGCAAGAAAATAAAAAAATCAAGTGTGAAAACGAAGGAGAGAAATGCAACAAATAATGTAAAGGGATTAACGGATGATTTGCATACTATTTTCTCTGCTTCCAAACTACAGGATCACAGCTATGACAAGGGAAGTGGCAGCCGCTGCGTGTATGATCCTCCCCCTGCGCTCAGCCACTGATAAATCAATCCATCAATAGAGCACCAACCGCCATTAACAGGTGGAGCCTGTTCCATGTAACACCGGGACAATGGTGCTGGTGCTGGAGCCCGGCTAAAGCTCCTCACACCAACCTCCTGTGTCTCAAACACACACGTGGTGTGCAACACCTGCACAACACACAAAGAGACCGCTGCATGAAAAGGCTACGGGTAGACAGTACCAATCACACAGCAGGTAGAGATAAGCCAAAGCAAAAAAAACGCAAAGTGTGTGTGTGTGTGTATATTTTTAAATTTTTTAAGGGTTCTTTCTTTTTGACGTTTTTGTAAACGCGTGTTAACCCCTTTTCCAGTTCCTCCACTCCACGCCTGCATCCAGAGTTAAGACAATAAGACCACTGAGGAGATGAAGGGGATGGCATTATGGAGAGTTAAGCATTTGGAGCAGCCCTCGAGCTGTTTTTAGAGAAGGTGAATCAGAGGATTGGTTGCAGAAGTGTAACTAAACCCTGTGCTGGACCACAAAACAGTTTGGGCTAAATGCCACTAAGCCATGCGTCTAAGTCTGAAGGAAACTTCCTATGATCACTTATTATAACTTTATGGTAGGTTTAAATGTAGGGGGGAGGGAAGTCATCGGACTGTTTTATGTCATTTATTTGCATAAAAATGCTACACTACGTCCGATTCTCAAAGCAATTATGCAGTTATTATAAATGCTAATAATGTTGGCAACTTCAACAACTTGCAATTAGTTAAATTGTGCTTAAATTGTTACCATTTAAATATCTTCAAATGCAAAGACAAAGGCTTGTGAAAATGAGGTCAATTTTTGTTGTCAAACCGACATATACATATTGTTTTTTCCCATTACATCTTGCCTCTTGAACTGTTGGCCGGTTTTGGGTCCTGATACTTAAGTGACTTTTGGGTCCTGATACTTTAGTGACTTTTGGATCCTGATACTTTAGTGACTTTTGGGTCCTGATACTTTAGTGACTTTTGGGTCCTGATACTTTAGTGCCGAGGCGACCACCAGCACCTTCGAAATGCTCAATGTTGCGGCTTCCGCTTCGATCACGGACGAGGTCAATGACTTTGTAGTGTTTTCGCATAATGAATTCAACAATGCGTGATCCTAATTCTCGTCTGCAAAATGACAACCAGGATCATAACACAGAAACTTTGTTGTCACAATCACAACCACAGCTGTGCTAAACACATTTATTACAGGCTCAAACTTCAACCTGTGGTTTTTCCGCACATAATATGACCAGATATATACGGCTGATGGGCCGATCTCATCAGGAACATGAATGTATTAACACACTGTGCCAAAGTGCAACCCAGCCGCTTTGATGGCTCTCACAATGATTCCCTGACAAATCTTAGGTGTCTGTGGCTCATATAAATAGAAATTTAATCTTGCATGTTTGTCTAAGCATCCACAGAAGCAGATGCATTTCCGTGCAGATGATGAATCTCTGTTTGAACTGATCTTGCCGTCGATGTATATGTAAAGGACAGGATAGCGTTTCAGTGAATAATAAATCAGAAGGCACAGGTTTGGTCTGTATTGATATTAGCGACTTGGAAGTCTTTGATGTAATAAATTCTCATACCCTATTTGGTTTACATTTGGAACTCTCTAAAAGCATAATTACAATGAGTTGAAACATTTACACTGTGCACATATTGGTAATTTTGCAATAATAGATATTCCTTTATTAACCCCTGAAGGAGAATTTGTAATTAATCAAAAATTGAAAACACTATCAGCATCTAAACCTATTGTCACCGACATGAGCGTCCTCCATCTTCTATAATCTGTTAGTGTCCTCTCATTAATAATACAATGCATAGATATTCCATATTGACTGAAACCATATTTTACTCACTCATTAGACATAGACCGAGTTCAACTATTTATGCATTAGCTGTTAGACGTAATTGATAGGCAAACAAAAAGCAGGCTCAGAAATAGGGTTAACAAAAACGCAAAGACGTAATGAGTCGGAAGGCAACAGAACAGGGACAAGAACAGTTGAACAAGAAACAAGAACAAGAACAATAAACATCTCTGCACACCAGTCCAACAGGGACGAACCCAGATGCTGGAATTGCTGTGGTCTACGTGACATCACACTTCAACTGATTCCTAGTCAGGCCAGTGGATTAGCCGGCTTATCGCCGCGTTCCATTGCGATGAATATGCATGGATGCTGGTCTGCTGGTACATGAATCATGGTCTGCTGGTACATGAATCATGGTCTGCTGGTACATGAATCATGGTCTGCTGGTACATGAATCATGCC
>OMNR01003802.1:4957-14957 GCA_900303205.1 Mora moro
TATACATACCCATATTTGCAGGCTAAGAGGTATAGGGATGGGTTTTGTGGATTGAATGTGTCCTCAGGTGAGGTAGACAGCCTACCTTTGCAGTAGTCCATTAGAATGAGGACCTCCCAGACTTCCCTTCCTCCCAAAGCTGTGATATTGGAGTCCACATAACCAACAATGTTCTTGTGGCCCACGAGGTCTTTCTGCAAAAACACACACACGCAAATACAAGCAACAAGAAGAAAGCCATTAATGCGAGTATGATCTGTAGAGATATACGATACGATAGACAGCCTATGTGTGTGTGTGTGTGTGTGTGTGTGTGTGTTGCACTGAGGCTACAATGCATCCACAACTCTGGATCGTCTTACAGCTATAGGGAACCTGTGATATAATGTACAAAATATAAAATACAGATAATGTGACACTTCATACTAATTCCTGAAAGGTGGATTCAATATATTCAATATACAATGGCAATGTTTGTTGACATTTAACATTGAGGATGTCCAAAAAAACAACTACATATGAATCACCTCAGCTGACTCTTTGTTAAACTGAGCTTTCTTTAACAGCAGAAGTGTTTGGCCAAGTGCTTACTGTGGTTTCATTAGTGATGTCGACAATATGAAAAGAACAGGGCAGCAGCCTTGTTCTTAAAGGAAGCACCTTATAAAACCAGAAACCACATTCAGAAACGTGCACTGCAGCAGAGGAGAAACACACTTCCAGAATGGACCGGAAGACTTCCCAGACACGGCGTGGTCCATGCAGTCAGTGAGAGTCTATCCATTTACACGGATGGTAAGGGGAGATCAAGATGTAACACAATTCAGCATTATCAAATCCTCTTCACTTGTGTTTTCTGGTTTTGAAATCCGACTATGAAAGTTAAATTTGTTAGGAATAAAGCCAGGATGTACATCACCCAGAATAGATCATCTGAAGACACGCCTCTACCGTGAACAACGTATGAAAGACATGGATTTTGGGGGCGTGCAACTCTTGACTTTTTGGATAAACACGTCTGAGTTTAATGTGTAAAATCAAAATATTGTGAAAGTATTTATGAATATTACAGCAGACATTAGCATGTCAGGACTATAGTTTAAAGGACAGGTTAAGACCTGTATACCTGTCTAGCTTACATACCAACCAATTGTTTGTATATATTTCTTTGGAAGGGTGCAGATGTATGATGGATAGATCAGTCTACCAGCCTACCCTGTGGACTGTACCAACTGGTAGGCTTTTCTAGCCATCATACATCTGGGTGGACAGTCCCACTTGTGATGTCACTAGAGGGTAGCTTTTGACATTTGGTAATGTTTTACGTTGAAGTTTAGGGACCTGGTTTACCTGTTTTGGTGTCCGCAGGCTTTAAACCACCAAACATGGGTGGAACTCCTGATGTCATCCGGTTAGCTTATGATGGCTCAGATAACGTTAAAAAGGGTAGTAGAGTAGACAGGCAACTGCATTTGCGCAATCACAAACTCCTATTATTTGCTGAGCTGCAGTATTTAGGCCTACTTGTTACAACAAGACTATGGCCTAACACTTCCAAAGAAATATATACAAACAATTGATTGGTATGTAAGCTAGACAGGTATACAGGTCTTAACCTGTCCGGTATACTTAAAAAAAAATCCTTTAAACTATAGTCCTGACATGCTCTGTAATATTCATAAATACTTTCACAATATTTTGATTTTACACATTAAACTTTATCCTTCATTCCTAGGTAGATTTTGACATGGCTAGTAACGGCTTGTAATGGCTAATCAACATCCCACCTGGTAGTAAAATAGGGGCCCTTTTAGAAACAATGTGTGAGGATGTGTGTTCAGTCACTGTTTCATTTAAAGGACCTTCCACAGATTTGGTGGTCCAAGTTGCCTAACAAAAGCCTAGAAATGAAAAAACTGCTCACGAATGTGTTCTGTGGATCAAAATGCAGCAATTTTCATTGCCGGGATGTCCCGGCAAATGGTTTTTTACCGGAACTTCCAGATTTTCAAAAACTACAAGCGCTTTCTCTGTAACCTCCCCTCCCGGCAAAATCACCCTGGCCAATCAGCTTTGAGTTTGGCTCCGTGGGATTCAGTTGCCTTGTTGTTGTTAGCCTGAAGAGCGACGCGAGATTTTACGATGGCTGCTAGCAATGAAAACAATCTACGGATCAAACGAGGACTATAACTTCAGCCAAGTCTTACGGAGTGGAAGGAATGACGGATATTTATTTGAGCTATTTGACAGGATTGAAGAAGTTCAGCATACTGGACATTGTTTTCTCTTGAGGCTTTCTTTACGATACGTGCAGTGATATGGCAGGCAACTAACTATGGCAAATAAAATAGTATATCAATACAAAGCTTGTAGTTTTATTATTATATTATTATTGAAATGCAAATACGGACATGCATATAGTCATATGTTGGGCTCCATTACATCTGACCGCTGTTTTACAACACTCAATAGTTATGTGTGAAATGTGATGGCAGCTGCTTTAGCAACTCGATATCCTGTACAACCAAGCAGGGAACAATGAGACAGCATGATGTTATCCACACAGTCCACAGGTCGAGAAACGTAAAAACGTAAAATGTAATGCAAACAAAGTTCCCGTCGTGTCCGGCTCGACTCACGCAGGCCACACAATGCACCATGGAGGATTGACATTTAATTTTGTTAACCAGGAACTCACCATGATCTGGATCTCTCTCTTTAACCAGGAACTCACCATGATCTGCATCTCTGTCTTTAACCAGGAACTCACCATGATCTGGATCTCTCTCTTTAACCAGGAACTCACCATGATCTGGATCTCTCTCTTTAACCAGGAACTCACCATGATCTGGATCTCTCTCTTTAACCAGGAACTCACCATGATCTGGATCTCTCTCTTTAACCAGGAACCCACCATGATCTGGATCTCTCTCTTTAACCAGGAACTCACCATGATCTGGATTTCCCGCTTGCACACCTGCAGGTCATGCTCGTTGTTGACGTACATCCTCTTCAAGGCACAGCGTACCCCCTGATTGGTGCGTACCAGGAACACAATGGCGAACCCCCCTGCAGGAGAAAGACAATTCATCAATTTGGTTTGTTAGTCTTCATATGTATAATAGGGGCAGGATATAGTGGCTAGTACTTGATTCTAACCTCAATGTCTGCAGTCTACCTGTAGACATCCTTGAGTAAGCTGCTTAATCCCTACTCGCTCATTAATGGTGCATGTGTTTAAAGTTCACTGTTAGTTGGATAAAAGCCTCTGAGAGGCCCACCACATCCTCTCACCCCAGCATAGCATCTCCACACACAGGGTTGAATGACAAAACAGTAGATTGCAGAATAGTAGCAATACAAAGAAAGCAATCGATCACCGAAATAAATTGACGAACTGAAAAGAAAAGATAACATAATAACCAAAGGCCATTACCTATGTGTTGTGCATTTGCATAAACTGTAATAAAAACATATAAAAAAACATCCCTAGCCTTACACCCACTAGGATCGACTGTAATCACTTCCAAATGGTGTAGCCACATAACATAATGTATAAGTTATGTCATTGCTCCTAGGCTTATTGTGAGGCCTACATTCATGTCTATCCATCTGGTATGGATTAGGCCTCAAATTCTCGTCATTCAACAGGGTACTACATTCTAACCAGACAATGGAGCACTTTTAACTTGACATGAGTAAAACAGCATTGTGCGACATCGTGATACTAGTAGCAATAGCTCGATAGTATAAAAAGTTGCACTGCATATCAACCCAACTGCATCGATGTGCCCGAATAAAAACAGTATTTGCCTTTTAAAATGTAAAACATATCTTCATCATAAAAGATAAGGATTAACTCACTAATAGTTCTTCCTTATCTTTCACACACTACAATATCCTTCATAATCTGTGGGGTTGAGGGATATATGGTCTGCATAACACCATAAAACAAGTGAGTCAGAATTAACTTAAAAGCTAATACGTTAAATAGTATGAGTACGTGTTTGATGACACTGGAAAAAAACAGGCTACAACTAAAATTAGGCTTTTCCAATTTCCCTAAATGCTGAGGCAAGACAGTACAATACTTTTTCTATTATCTAATTATTTCAACTATATAAACAAGCAAACAACCAGCCTAATAAGCAACAAAGAGTCAAAAATGTTAAACACTAGAGGATTATTATTATAATTGAACTTCCTTTTTAACATACAAATATAAAATATAAACCATTATACCTTTCACTACCTAGTAATCAGCCTTAAGTACTTATATCCATTACTATTCAGTCATTTGGCAGACACCTCCATCCAGGCAGACTTGCAGTGAATTCAGATAAATGTCACCAAGGACCTGACAGGTTTGGGCTATGTGTTAATATAAGAATAAGTCATTTTGCCTTAAGTCAGACAATATGGGTCTCTGGGGTTTAATGTCAGAGTTGGGTTAAGGAATGGATGTGGGTGTCTTGAGTTTGTTTTTGTAATGGTAATCATGGAAGCAGATATCTACTATTTTCTACTCACTCCAACCATAAAATGTTCTCCATTCTATAGAAGAAATGTCCCATAAAACAATATACATACATGATGAAATCATCCACATTATGTCATAGTGAAGGGTCTTCAGTGAAATGACAACCCAAACAATGGGATTGAAGATTGGAATTTAGGGTTGGCTAGTAGAAGTTATGTATTTGTTGCATTAAATGTAAAACATTGTATGAAATACTGTCTTGTGACATATAGGATTGTATTTACTTCATCATGTTCCTCAGCATATAAGAAGATAATAAAATAGGACAAAGGATGAAAGAAAACAGGCCTTTGATTGTAATCATACTAATAGCACTACATTAATGTGAAGGGCCATTCATCAGGAGTTGATGGAACAGAGTAGTCAATGTTCTCTTTGCCTAAACCCGAGGAACCCACTTTAATAGGCAACACATCATCTCATAACACCATCCCTCTTACCTTCCGCAATGATCTCTTCGACGGTAACTTGCTGCCGTCCGATTGTAAAGGCTCGTCCAATGAAATTCCCACCTGCATGGCTGGACCCACTGCTCCCACCAGCCCCCCCAGAACCGGGTCCAGAACTGACCAACTCCCGGCGAGAATCGAAGAACTTTCTCATGATGTCGATTGATAGCAGATACTATGGTTTTAAATTGCACACAGATGCAGTTACTGCTTCCAGGTTGCGATATGTCCGTCCCCCCCCCCTCCAAATCGTTAGTCCAGAATCCAGATGGATGGATGGAGGTAACCTAACACACCCGAAGCTTCACGTCTCCAGTTAGATTCAAGACGTGTGGTGTTGTCGTATCGTCACACACGACGTGCAGGCAACCCAAACATGTAGGTGGCGAAATGTCCATCTGCTTGACAAGCGGTGTGGTATACCGAGCGACACAAACCGGTGGTGGTGGTTGTTGTTGTTGTTCTTATATAAGTGACCCTACACCGTTTAGTCGAGCAATAATCTCAGGGAGACTGTGGTTTCTTCACCGACGTTAGCTCCTTCTCCATCTCCCCCCTGAGCACCACACGGCTAGCCCGGCGCTAGCTACTCACGGCTAGGACATGTCGTGTAAGGTTATCCAGGTTATCCTCGCCACATCACTTCTCCGAGTGCCTGGTCTCCGTGCTGCGATGTGTGAGACGTCGCCAAATGTGTCCCATCCTCGGTTATTTCAAGAAGACACCCGGACCAGCCTTATAACCACCCCAGGGTGTCCCGTGTTAATTAATTGTTTCTATTTACCACCAAAACTGTATTTTTTTTCTTCTCGTAAGGCAACGTATTTCCCCCAAAAACTGGTTGGTTGGTTGGGCTGGTTGGTGGGTTAAATGATCCCCGGGCGAAATCGACAGACGCACTGCCGTCTAGTGTTATTTCAACTGGAGCTACAGATATGTGGGCATGCAGTCTGACATCTTCTAAACAGCGGAGAGGGATTTCTGGTCAGCTCTGCAACCCCAGCAGTCTCTGGCTACCAGCGATATCGCAACGTCCTAGCTGTTGCTGCTAATGTTTCGAAAGGCATCCTGGGTGTTGTAGTTCAACGAGAAGCTGCAGCCTCCCCCCCCCGTCAGCTGTTGTAAAAGCGCGAGTGCATTTCGTTCGTGTGCGTGCGCGCGTGCGTTTGTGAGTGGGTGGGTGGGTGCGCGCGATTTTGAGAGGGCAGATCCCTGAGCTCGAGTCCAAGGGGGCGGGACATCAGGATGAAAGGTTATATAATTGGTTTCCTGGATCATCTCACACGTCCGTCGAGTCCTCAACCCTCCGACTTTGCGTCCGACTGTCCGTCTTCCGAAGAGGTAAACTATTGTCATTTCGGGAATAGTCTGTCTTTCGATATGTTTTCTCCAGAAAAAGGGATGTCGGTGTAATAAATGCGGTTATAACTACATATCTGAAGGGCGTGTCCAAGTGTTGAAGTTCCGTACTAACTTGGTCAGTGTCTGGTTGTCCGATGCACTTTTCTTTCAGTCGTTTTTGAAAAAAAAGTTTCGATTGACTTTTTGTTGTTTGTTCAGGATATGTGATTTATGTCGTGGTTGTGTTTGTGTTTGTGTTTGATGAGCGTCGACTGGAGCGTCCATCATGATGTATGCATTTGTGTCGCCTACTTTACAAATATGAGCTGCTGGTTTCCGACGACTATGTTCTGATCCATGGTTCTGATCCATGGTTTTGATCCATGGTTTTGATCCATGGTTCTGATCCATGGTTTTGATCCTTTGCTCATTTATTGTCGGTGTATTGAAATCAAACACCCCAGTGCCATACCTGCCATTCCCTTATTGAATGGAAAGTGTTGCATTATACATATTTAGCTTTACAAACGTAATGATGATGCAATGATATGTAGCCTGTCATATTTTAATTCCGAAGAATAGTTGAGTATTTTGTTTCCGTTTCTGTAAGCGTCAGAAGAAAACGTGTGTAGAATCCCTCCACCTATTATTGACATACAAAACATCTATGACCTTAAACAGTTATTGTATGCTTTCAGTAATGGCAAAGGCCATGTGATATCCACAGTTGATTTGCACAAGTCTGTCCAGTACAATGTTCCACGTACTGGCTCATCTGGAGATTGTAATCTATACATATGTGTTTATGTATGGTTGATTAAGATAGACCCAGCAGAGGGTATCTTGCCACTCCAGTGAGTACAGCTGTTGCTGTTGCAACCTTTGACGGTTGTCTTTCAGGTTAAATAACCTCAAGGCTTTCCAACAGAGGATCCATTACTGAGGAAAGCCCTTCCCCGAAGAGGATGGCATTAAATATTGATTGAGGTTAACAATAGCAAAACATGAAACACAAGATATTGCCAAGGCCCCTTAACCCGATGCTGTGTTCTAGGCTTCCTCTTTTGAAGGCGTATCGCCTGCTGTCTAATGAGAGAGCACCCTGCTTTAATTAGATCAACAGCCAGAGTGTTGTCACACTTGAACCCAAATTTGATTAAGTTGAATTTAGTTTCGAATTAAGTTGCCTTTTTCTTTACTTCCAGCATCTCTCTCAAGTTTGGAACTCCACACTTTCATAACAATGGCAGCGGTAAGTAGACAGAACAGACGTCTGTGTACTGCAAGAGCATCGCAGTACTGAGAAGGAAGGGGCATGTAGTTGCTGGTGTTTAGACTTTTAATTTGAAATTAGGTTTTTACGCGCCATAGTCTATGAAAGTTAACACGAGTAAAGGATGTAAACCCTGCGAACCTGTGTGAGATGAATGTGAGTTATAATCGTCACAATAAAAGTTCTAAGTAGGCTATACAACTGGCTGAACTAACTGTGTTATGGTTGGGGACAGGTTGGCAAGCGGGGGACGGTGACTGAGGCCGCTGGCTTTAATGTTGAGGAGGACATCGAGAAACTCAGAGGGGCAATGAAGGGGACCGGTAAGAGACACGCAGGAAGCAGTAACAACTAACTGTTATTGTTCTGGTTGTTTCCTGAAGCAAAAGAGTGACCGTTTTGTCCTTGTGGTTCATTATTGCCTGTAAGCGTTCCTCTTCTAATCTCTGCAACCTTGTTTTTTCAGTAGGATTAGGTTGCAAAAATATAGCCCTTAAATATTAAAAATGGAATACATATGATGGGGAAACGATATAAGAACGGCAAAAGGAAAAGATTCAAAGCGATCTGATATTCTTTTTGGAGTATTCACTGTTCTTTATCATAATGGTCCCTTTTTCAAAGTAAGAGCCTCATCTCACCGGCCTTTACACGGTTCTGGATATGATTGACGGTATGATCGTCTAAAATCATTGACAGCGTTGACATCTGAAGGTGTACAGTACTTACAGTAGACGTAGGAGGCAGTTGGTGTACACGGAGGAGACAACAGTTCCAGACAGCAGGTCAGCTCCATGTAGCTACCGTAGCAAGCATGCAAACAAGTAGTTTGCACGCTTAGCAAACAAGTGTAGCAAACAAGACCCCGAAAATTCACACTAGGCCAGTAAAAGAAATGTGCAAACCAAAGACACAGTGCTATTCACGGGCGTGGCTAACACAGGTCTGCCCGGGTCTGCGGTCGAAAAAGTCCAAAAAGTACGTCCTATGTATTTCCCTAACCACTTTTCCTTGACCTCGGTGGAAAACGTCATGAGGTCATGGAACGTATAACGCATAGTATAATTGTTTGACATGATGATCTTTGATGAGCCTTGCATGTTTTCATGTCTTGAGAGGAACTGAAAGGGTTTCAAAGTTTAAGGTTTTGATTTTTCTTTTTTTTACTGATTGGGCAGAATGTTGCTAAGAGTGGGAGGGAGGAAACGTTGCTCGGACTCTCGTGTGGACTGGTATTCAAAACAGCTGTGTTATACTTACTGACAATCGTGTGTGTGTGTGTGCGTGTGCGTGTGTGTGTGTTTGTTTATGATATATCCTTGTCTCTATTTTAATGCGCAGGCACCGATGAGGCAGTTCTCATCGAGGTCCTAGCCTGCCGCACAATCGCCCAGAGGCAGCTCATCAAAGAGGGCTACAAACAGCGAGTGGGGAAGGTGAGTGATTTGACCCCCCCCCCCATTATGTACACACATGTGACTATGAAGCCCCGCCCACAGCAGAAAACTGAACAGAACAGAACAGCTAATAGAGTTAATATGCCTTTAAGAGAGGCAGACAATGGGCGTGGCTCTGGGTTGAGTTAAGTTAACTATTCATGCGAAAGTATGCCTTCTATGCAGTTTTACAAAAAGACAAAGACAAAGGTTGTCTTTTTAAATGAGTAACGGCAATGGAAATAAGTTCCTATGCTGAATGGTTGTCAGCTGGTTCAATACACTAACGAAATAGGGAGGAGAACCGTGGTTACTCAGAGCTGGTGAGATAACAACCAGCTCTGTTCGTGAGGCACAATGGGGTTTGTCAATAAAGTTATCTCAGATGTCCAGGGAGTGTATGAGGAAGCGACAGAGAAGGCAAAAATTTCAAGTGAAAATCCTCGTGGGTAACAGTGAGTCATAGTCAACACTCTCCAAGCTGAGGTCATAACAGTCCTCTCGCTTCTCTATTTGCAGACCACGCCCTTTTGGGAAACATAGCAAGAACGATAGTTTTGTTATATTTACACACCAAATAGACATGATTCTCATTTTAAGCCACCCTAAAAGGCTTTTGTGGGCTCCTCCGACACACAGGGCACAGGCAGATGTTGTTGCAAACCAGTTTATTGAAGTTAGTTGGCGAGACGTTACAGGCCGAGCAGGTGGTAAACCGCTGACATGTCCGAGCTCTCCCCAAGTGCGTGTTGGTGATGGCTTTAACCCGTGTGCCTTGATTATTCTCATGCACCACCAGGTGTGCAGCCTCACCCGGCCCCAGAGCCTAATCAGTCTGGCTGATTGAGGCCAGGTGAGGCTGCTTAAACCAGCCATCAACCACACACACATGCTCAACACAAAGTATATTTACATAGTACATCTGCTGAATAATTCAGAATGTAGTACTTAGTAATGATTT
>OMNR01003827.1:0-13422 GCA_900303205.1 Mora moro
ATAACATCAGAACAATGAGCTTTATAATAAAGCATTAAAAAAGGGGTGTGAACTATAATACAAAATTAAAGACATTTAGCGGATATCGGCGATGAACACATTTTAAATATATTTTTGGGCTTTTTATGCCTTTATGGACAGGACAGTGGATAGAGACAGGAAAGTGGGTTGGAGAGGGAATGACATGTAGCACAGGACCGCAGGCGGGAATCGAACCCGGGTCGCTACGGGGCGCATTGCCCATGTGGTAGCGCGTTAGTGGGTTGAGCCACCGAGTCGCCGCCAGATGATGAACACATTTTAGACTTGACTAGTTGAATTGAGGTGCGCTCCTGGCTGACGATAGCAGGAGGAGGAGGTCGTGTTCACACCTGATCTGTCATAATCATGAGCTTTCCGTAGCGGAGGCTCTTCAGGGACTCTGGGTCACTGTAGTTCTTCTTGTACTGCAGACCCAGGATCTTGATGATGTTGTTGATCTCCATGTTCTCCATAATCTGGGGAGGGGGGAGAGAGGTCAACGAAACATGGCCATGCCAGAGTGCTAAAGCTTCATAAGCTTTACATTACAAACAAAAGAGCATAATTATATAACAGACAAACAGAGAAACGTGAAGACAAACGATTGACCGTTGAAATGATTGAAATGCAATTCCTGAGGGTGCTTTAATGCGTGTCATCCTAGAGTAGGACACATGGCGAAAACCGCCTGAGAATCCACAGCCTCGCGGTGTGGCTCCGCGAGACATGAGGTCAGCTGCCTGAGAGTGAACCATGTCGCGTCGGGAGGGCATCAAGATGGGCACCAGGGTGGGGCTCCTAACCTGTTTGTGAGAGGCCTCCCGAACGTTGAGCATTTTACCCCGGAGAGGGAAGACCCCGTAGCGGTCCCGGCCCACCACTCCCAGCCCGGACACGGCCAATGTCTTGGCCGAGTCTCCCTCGGTCAGGATCAGCGTGCAGCCCGACGAGTGCTTCCCACCTACAGGGGGGGGGCGATGTCACACATTTAGCGACCTTCTGTTATCATTATCATCATCATCATCATTATTATTATTATTGAACACAACACAACACAAACACGCACAACAACTCGTTAAGTGTTACCGGCGTCGTTGGCGTCGTCCAGCTTGGGCACACCCTTGATCTTTGCGTGCTTGACAGCGGAGCACTTCTTGTTGAGCTGCGTCTGGGCTTTGAACTTCACCCAGTTCATGATGCTCTCCACCACCCCGCAGCCCGTCGCCTGAGGAGGAGCAACGTGACCCCATTCGTAAACTTTTAAAATCATTATGAGCCGGTGAGGCACACCCGGTGAGGGTCTGCCTCAACACCGTTGCTCATGTGTACATATTTTAGAAAAAAAAGGGGCTATAGGAATAAAGTGGGGTTACAGGTGTGGTTCTCCGTACCTGTTTGATGAACTTGTCGCTGAGGGAGCAGGTAGAGCCGAAGCTCTTCTGCTGCAGGGTCATGTTCTCCTTGGTCTGAGAGTCGAAGGTGGGGTTCTCGATCAGACAGTTGACAAACAGCCACAGGTGGTTCTTCACCTGGACACCGGGCACGGGGAGAAGAGGGTCATCAGATACAGATTGAAAACAATTCACAAGATCAACCGATTGCCTTTTGAGTAAAAGTAAAAGTAAATAATTGTAATAAATAATATTGTAATAATAATGTCCCCATTATTATGCATGTTCTGGGTGGACTGAAAGTAGAGGGCAACATAACCAGAGGAGGGCAACATAACCAGAGAAGGACAGGAAAAGCAGGTTTGATTCACTTTAGCCTCGAGCTAAAGAGGCTCAGGTTCAGTTCGGGTTGAGGGGAAAGGAGGCCTCACCTGGAAGGGCTTCACCACCACCCCGGCCTTGTTCTTCTTCTTCACCACGTCGATGAGCTTGGACACCACTTGGTCAGCCACGTAGTCCGTATGTCTCCCGCCCTGCATGGTGGAGGGATTGGGATTTACAACCGTGAATCCCGACGACAACGAGCGGCTGCTACCGCTACGACCGCCAGCGATCCCACCCCATACGTCTGACGGCGGTGCCAGGATACACCCGAACCAATCTGTACAAGCTACTAGATCTAAATTACACACCGGTGGATCTCAAGGCCTGGTGCTGCGGCGGTTGTAGTTGGTCACGTCAATCAAACTAATAATGCCATCATAATCGTAGCCATCGCTCTACGACACCATCCATTCAGCGTGGACACCGCCGCCCCTACCTTGGTGGTGGCGATGCTGTTGACGAAGCTGACTTGCTGGAAGCCCTTCTCGCTCATGGTGAGGCACACCTCCCAGCGATCGTTCACAGACTCATGGACGACGGTGAGCGGCGAGCCCGTCTCGTCCACCTTGTCCTTCAGGTACATGTCCACGTAGCTACGGAAACCGGTCACCTGGGGGAAATGGTAGGGTGTCTTGAGAATGGTCTTACAGAGCATTAGATCTAGAGTAGATCAGGAGAGTTTGGTTAAGAGTACATGTGGTGTATGCGGACCATGGTTCCATTTAAAAACTCCCTATTGAAATGTGTGGAAACCTTGGAGTGAATCCATTTTTGTATTTCAATTCAAATACTTCAATTGATACTTTTCGGGAGATGTTAATCAAACATTTTGCCACCGACAGACTGAGAAGACAGGAAAGGAATGTGTAACTCACAGGCAGTCTTTTGCCATTGAAGAAGACGCGGATGCCCTTGGTGGCTCCGGCGATGTCGTAGGCTCGCCTGGTCATGAGGGCCACCGTGTCCTTGTCCAGCGTGCTCATCTTGAACTTGGCCAGGTCCGGCTGGAAGGTGATGCAGGTGAACTCGTCCCCATCGATGTTATTGATCTTGGGTTCGCTGGTCCGGCCCATGTTGTTGTACCAGATCTGGGGAGCAAACAGAAATAATGCAGTGGTAGCTTGGTGACGAGGATGATTCAAATAAAGCCAGGGAATTTTCCATACCTGCTTGAAATTTTTCTTGGACTCTTTACACGCAGTCTCGACCGTGAACTTGGTGCTGAAGATGTTGCAGAGCTTAGCGCCATAACCATTACGGCCACCTAGAAAAGTGGACGTGAAGATGAAAATGATTTGTTTTTCCCTTCTTGCCACTTGAGGTCCATGTACTGAAACAACCTATATTGAATTTGTCATCGAGTTTTCAATCGTTAATGACCGTACCAGTGACTTTCTTCTGGTCGTCGTCGTAGTTACTGGAGGTGAGGAGCTGTCCGAAGATCAGGGCTGGAACGAAGACCTTCTCTACCTTGTGCAACACCACGGGGATCCCCTTCCCGTTGTTCCACACACTGATCTGGTTGTTCTCGCTGGGGGAGAAAAAACAAACATCTAAATATGAATACAACAAACTCTGTTGTCCAGTCTACCTGTAGGCATCCTTCAGCAAGATGCGCAACCCCTACCTGCTCATTCATGACTTCATGTCAATTACTCAATAAATAATCTCTGCAAGTCGCTTTGGATAAGAGTCTGCTGGATGACTTAAATGGTAAATACTATAAACAGTACCATTTGTTGGGTTTGTAACCAATTTCCCACCGGTAGCTACTATAAATATCCAGAGGTAGTGTTGTTTTAAAAGTGAAAAGTGAAGTGAAAAGTGAAGACTTCATACGTACGGGTCAATATTGACCTTGATGCAGGACATGTTCTTGTCCCGCTGCTTGTTGTCCGCAGCGTTAACTGAAAAGGTAGGAAGAGAGATTTGAATGACGTTTGGATAAAAGTCTGATGTCGAGGGGATTACAGTAAATACACTTGCGCATTACACTGAAAATTAAGACGTAGAAACAATGTCTATATACATGTCATAAACACGACATGACAATAATTTCCAAAAGGTCCTTTACTCACCAAGTATCTCGTCAAAGATCTTGTACAGCCCCGGCACAAAGCTGACATCGCGGCAGTTCAGTCCCTGATCTTCATCATACACCCACATTTGCTGAGAAGGAAGCGACAGAACAGTGCCTGAAACCTCCAACCTCTTGTCAACTAAAGCAGGGGTTCTCAAACTTTTTGGAGCCAGGGACCCCTTACTGGGTAGAAATTTTTCCAAGGACCCCCTTATGATTGCAACACAGATTTCAGCCATGATTGCCATCCAACTTTTCAAATGTTAAGCAAATTAAACTAATGTGTGCTACCATGTGCTACGCCTGTTTCAATGCACAATGCGTCCGAGACTGTAGATAGGCTATGTAATTTTAATGATACAGCACAATTCAATAATTAAGCAATTAATTTGCGGACCCCCTGGCTATATGCCGTGGACCCCCAGGGGTCCGCGGACCCCACTTTGAGAATCACTGAACTAAAGAATAAAAACCCATCCACCCATGCAGCGATCTCCACAGAGCCAACTGATTTTAGAGAACAGTCACGGGACTGTTCTCAAAAATCAGTTGGCTCTGTGGAGATCCATGTCGGTTTGAAGCAGTGGGGCATTTCAGAGGGAGTCTCAAAACAGCCGCTTTACCCCTTGCAGGTTGCATTTCATGTAGGCTACGCCGTCTAGGCTCCAAGGGTCTTATCTGTTCTAGGAGGCAACAACGAGGGGAGGTACCAGAGGTCCTTATGGGGCTTTACCTGAGTGACAGGCTCCACGGAGCCGATGTAGGAGTCAGGTCGGAGGAGGATGTGCTCTAGCTGGGTCTTTTTCTGGTAGATCCTCTCCACGGACAGCCTATTGGGGTTCTTCTTGGTCTTTTCAAGCGGCTTGTTGTCAAACAAGCTCTGTCGCAGGATGTGCGAAATATTTTGTTTTTAAAATGCAAATGAAGCGTCCCACAAGTCGCGTTGTAAGACATGTTGGTGGCATTTTACGCATTGTTCATCGGTCATTCGTTTTGCATTTTCGACAATTAGATTTTCTTAGGAAAATCCTGATTAGGCCGAGTTCACAAAATAAACGCATACAATTACAATTATTCTAAAATACTATTTATATGTTGTTTAAAAGGATTACTGCACTGATATGTGAAGCTCAAGTGAAGGTAGTTAGCTAAAAGGCGACTGAATCGTAACGTCTTGAGCTCATTATCAATTGCAAAACAGTCGTTTAACGTTAGGTGGATGCAAACGCAAATTCATTTTGATTCCGATTCGTTTACTTTGATGCACTCAAGATATATAACAGTTACTGTATAAACCGCAAAGTATGCCACGTTTAAAGAAGGTATCTCGGCGATAGCTGCTACTCACGCTATCAACACTATCTATGAAAAGTAATTATGAATTGCTACTTGCCTTCAGTGGTTCCACTTCAGCCATTGTTACTTCTTGATTTATACTGCCCTGACAATTGTGAGATGGACTTAAAACTATTAACCAGAACTTCCCAGCCCACGAATACACTAAAACACGGTGCTACCCTGGTTCGAAAATTTGAAACTGTAAAATCCTGTCCGCGCCAACGTACAACGAACCAATCAACGGAAGGGCATTCTTTTTTTCCTCCAATTGAAATCCCAGAAATCAGTAAGCCCGCCCATTTGTACAGAATAACAAATCACCGAAGAAAAATCAAATATTGTGCCCGCCCATTCCGACGTTGTCCAATCATCGGTCCATACACAAGTACCTTGTATTTCCCGCACATTGCTCTTCCTTTGGAAAGAGAGCCAGCCAGACAGGCAGGCAGGCAGGCAGGCAGGCAGACAGACAGACAGACAGACAGGCAGGCAGGCAGGCAGACAGACAGACAGGCAGGCAGGCAGCTTGCCGAGGCCTTTACTCAGTGACGTACCTCAGGAAAGATTAGAAATGAAAAAGTTAAAACAACGTCGCCTGTGGGATTGAGTGGTCAATTGCATGATTGCATGTTTGTTGCTTTTTATTATTATTTACAGCATATCATGTATTACAGAAGAACAAATTGACGCATTATATTCGTTTACTTGTTTTAATTGCCAATCATGTCATGGCTGTTGCTATCAAATATAATAGACAAACCTCTGCTTTTAAAATGGGTATTGTTCGTTTTCGGGTACCGTAATTGGGTAGTAATTGAAGTTGAATGCAGTGAATACAAGCATTTAAGTTGAAGAGATTAGATTGAATTTGGACAGGACACCCTCTTCTTCCTGCATGCCTGCTCGGCTCTGTTGTGCAGAGTCTGGGTTTTGGTTCTGGTTCTGGTTCTGGTTCTGGTTCTGGTTCTGACACCTGCACCCCCCGCGTAGAACGGCCCTTCTTCTGGGGTGGTGTTCACATTCTGCCATCTACTGACTAAAAATGGTATACTAAAAGTTAGATAGTGCGGCTTTTATTATCAAAAGTAAAGGCAATACAGCAATCATCTTTAACACCCCAATCATGGAAGATATGTCTCATCAGTGTGCAATGTTGATTAGCAGAAAGCAAAAAAGCTTAAAATCAACAGAAGTACATAACTACGTTTTGATAAATTCTGCTATGGCAACAGGGTCTCATAAACATGTACAAGGTATTACACTCTTTTATAATAATGACAAATCTCCCAGGAAGAGACTGGATCACGAAAGGAAAAATAACTTATTTCAAACAATATATTTTGTAACACATACATGTGCACTTTCAACATTTCTGAAAGTACATTTGAGGACAAATAGAATTTCCAAAGTGCACATCCAAAACGAATGGATATATTAAATAAAGACTGTTCTGTAATATCACAGGCGAGCACCCCAGTTTCCCCATTGTTAGATGTAGTAACTAGAAGCATCCATCTGAAATCATCTATTTTCAATAAGCAGTGGCCCATTGTATTATCTTTTATCGACACTAGAGGGCAGCATATCCCCAGCTATAATTGCCATAACATGCAAGCATTAGGAATGCATAATTGAGAAGCACATCTGGCAAAGGAAATTAATTTTGTTTTCAGCATGTAATAAACTATATAATTTGATATATTATATGTCATTATATATAAAACAAATAGCTGAGAACAATAAGACCCACAGCACTAACATGAAATTAAAAATATTGTTCTCTACTTTTTCAAATTATCCATCAACAGAACAAAATCTTAAAATAACTCTCCTCCCATAATTTCCTTGAACCAGTGTCTCATCTCATCTCAGATTGCTGCATGTTTACATTGTGATTGTGTTGCTTTTAAGTTCTCTGTTTATTATGTTGATGATGTCCGTCCTCCGTCAATGCCAACTCCCATTTGGTTTTCCTGGGGTACCTTTGGCAAGAGAACAGGGGCAATATTTAGTATTACTGTATAGAACTAAAAATAAAGACTTCAATCAATTCATTTTTATAGTTTCAAAGTGCATCAATGTTACTCAATCACATCCTCCACGCATTACAGACATAGAATATATACAATAGGAGACAACATCTCACCTTATGTGCTCTCTGGTTGTGCTTCCTGTCCTGCAGTCAGCATTTACCCAGTCTCCACATTGTCCCCCGTGTCTTTAGCCTGGGCTTTAGGTTTCTTAGCCACTGGTGGTGGCACCTTTACTCCCTTCTTCTTCTCCTCTAGATCAGCTTCTTTGACTGGCTTTGATACAGCAGAAAGCTCAGCAGCTACATTCTTCTGGAATTTTGCCTCTGGTAAAGGTGCAGTTTCAATCACCACCTTTCTGGTGCTCTTGGAGAAGATAAAGCTCGCCATGCTGGAGGGAGACTTGTGGATGTCTCCCCCAAAAGGAGATGTTGGGCCACGTGGAGAGGTGGGGCTCTTCGTTCGAGCTGCGGTCCTCAGGCGAATAGCCTCCTGCAGGTTCATGGAAGGAGAGGTGGTCATTGCGGGAGGAGACCTCTTCGTAGGGGAGGGGGGCACAGTGGAAGAGGTGTGCATGACCTCAGCAGACTGGGATTGGGGGACAGTTGCCTGTGAGACGACTATAACGGGAGGGGATGTGGATGTAGGAGAGGTCATGATCAGTGACCTTCTGATGGGTTTTTGAGGAGCCTCGCTGCTGTAAGATTGGGTTTGCAATAGATTTTTAGGCTGCTGGACTCTCATGGTAACCTTTGACTGGACTTGTGTGCACTGGTCATTGGTGGCTTCAGGACTGTTATCCATGGACTTCTGCTTGACTGGTTGTACAAGGGAGGGTGTGACTGAAGAAGTGGTTTCTTCTCCTTGAGCAGGTGGAGAGATTGACTCCATGGTTTTGACCTCTGTGGTTCCTGGTTGTATTGTATTGGTAGGAACCTGTGGTGCTGGAGCTGATGGTGAGGGAATGTTTACGGGCTGTGAGGGAGCTTGCTTGGAGACCATCGTCTCTGGTACATCCTGACTAATGGGCTGCTGGGCCTCAATGACTACATCTGGCTGTACCAGGTCCTGGGCTTTGCCGATGTTCACGGGCTGTGAGGGTGTTTGCTTGGAGACCACTGCCTCAGACTCAAGTGCACCCTGACTAATGGGCTGCTGAGCCTCAATGACCACATCCTCCAGAACCAGTTCCTGAGCTTTGTTAGGTTCAGTGCTGTTACTGACAGACTGCAGCTTGACTGGCGGCTGAAGGATGGCGGTGACTGCAGATGTTGTGACTTCATCAACTGTAGCATTCTGCTCTTTGCTTTGGTTCACTGGGGTCTCTTTACAATACTGGTGTGAACTGTCTATAGGGGTCTGGAGAGGAGGAGGTGAAGGTAAAGAATGTGCCTCAATGACCACATCAGTCTGAACCAGTTCCTGGGCTTTGGGCTTGATGGTCATGGGCTGTGAGGGAGCTTGCTTGGGGACCACAGTCTGTATCTCAAGTGCACCCTGACTAATGGGCTGCTGGGCCTCAATGACTACATCGGGCTGTACCAGGTTTTGGGCTTTGTTAGGTTCAGGGCTTTTATTGACAGACTGCAGCTTGACTGACTGCTGAAGAACAGTGATGTCTACGGACGTTGAGACTTCACCAACTGTAGCATTCTGCTCTTCGCTTTGGTTCTCCTTGGTCTCTTTACAATGCTGCTGTGAGCTGTCAGTAGGTACCTGGGGTTGAGGGGGTGAAGGTAAAGAGTGGGCAACCACAGGTTCAGGAGCATGCTCTGTGGCCATAGGTGGGGCATCCTGGGGCTTTGAAATCAGGGTTAGAATGGGAGTAGGAGCAGGAGGAGGTGAAGGTAAAGAGTGGGTAACCACAGGTTCAGGAGCATGCTCTGTGGCCATAGGTGGGGCATCCTGGGGCTTTGTAATCAGGGTTAGAATGGGAGTAGGAGCAGGAGGAGGTGAAGGTAAAGAGTGGGTAACGACAGGTCCAGGAGCATGCTCTGTGGCCATAGGTGGCGTTGTAATAGGGTTTAGAACAGGAGTAGGGAGGTCCGGAGCTGCTTGGTGGCTTTTATCCGTACAAGGGGCTGCATCTTTAGGGGTTGGTAGAATCTCTAAGACAGATGGTGGAGGAGGGGGAACACTCTCTGGTTCAGACACAATAGCTTGAGTCTCTGGTGGAGGCGGAATACTCTTAGGTGGACGAAGCTTCAGGGCTGATGGAAGGAGGTCCGTCTGTGGGGGTCCTTGGGGTGGGCAGACTAGGCCCTCCGGTGAAGTACTAACCCCTTCAACAAGCGGTGGAAGGAACCCTTGTGAGAGCAGTGGGTTCGCAGGCAGATTTACAGGCAGTTGTGGGGCTGAAAAGGGTGGTGGTGGAGGGATACTCTGAGGTGGAGGAGGGATTGCTTGGGGCGTAGGTAGCATGAATTTATTCCTAGGTGAATTTGGTTTCGGAGCAATAGCCACCGCCTTATTTTTCTTCAGTGGTGCAATCTCTGGGGTAATTTTAGGGCCTTCTGCGCTCACCACTGATGTAGGAATAGATGCGGCAGACTCAATCTGCCGATTCAGTGACCCTTGCACAATGGCTACATGGGGAACAGAACTATTCAGCCGCACTTCAACTGGTGGTACACTGTCTGGTATAACAAGCCCCTCCTCACTCAACAATGGTGGGGGTGGGAGGGGGAAATCCATCACGTCTTGTCTGATGAGGAGGGCCTCAGTGGCTTGGTCCATCGGTGGTGGGGGTGGGGGCCAGAGTGATTCCACTGGTGAGGATACAGCAGGTCGAGTTGCGGGGGGACATGGGGACATGTTTACCTGCGTCGCCGTCGTTGGTTTGTGCACTGCTGTCTTTTTCTCCTCTTGTGTTGCCACAAGTCTTTCATGAACCTTCTCTAGGACTTCTACAGACGTTCCATTAACTAACGCACTTCCACTTAACGACCCTTCGTTTTCCGTCACTTTACTCTCGCCTTTCAATTTTTCACAATTCTCAACATACGTCAGTTTTTCCTTGATTTCTCGTGAGTGAGACTGCTCACTTTCTTGAACTTTCTTCAATACCATTGAGGAGAGAACCCCATTAATCAACTCTGCGGATATAATCTGACTCTTCTTTTCGCTTTCTGTTGATGCACTTTTGACAGCTATGGAAGGAGACTGCCTCTGCTGTCTCCTGTCCTTGGGGTTCCTCTTTACAGCAGCATAGGTGTCATCGGGGGCTGGGGGTCCCAGCAGTAACTCAAACGTACGCTTGTTGTGGGCCCACACCTCTGGTGGAGGAGGTGGAGGCGCATGGACCTTGGGTGGGGGTGGGATGTTGAAGAGCTCTCTCAGGACCCTGACTGAGGGGCTTGCACTGCCTGTTTCAACCTTGGGACTGGGCTGAGGATCAGAAGCCTGGGTGGGGTTTGTACACTCAGGGGCTTCTGGCTGTGGGACAGGGGACGGGGTTGGAGAAGATAATAAGCTATGGAGCTTGGACAAAAAGCCTTTCTTGTGCTTCGGGGATGAGCTGTGAGGCTGTTTAGAAGGCTGGGTAGGTGTGCCCGCCTGGCTGGAGTAGCCACTGGAGGGAGAGGTGGTTTTCTTCACCCCATTCTCCTGTTGTGGCTGCAGCTCAGATGTAGTGTCTTTAGCAGGTGGCTCCTCTTTCTTTACAGTGTCCACTTTCTCAGGTGTCTGTGGCTGGGATTTAAGAGGGCTGACTGACACAGAGCCAGTGGAGTCGTCCAGAGAGCTGGTGTCTGCAGTGTATCCAGGGCTATCTGCGACCCTGGTGGACACTGGAGGGAGTACAGCATCCTTCATCTCTTCAGGTTTGCTCTTCACAATTTTCTTCCCAGAGCATACTGAACTCTGGGGAGAAGATTCCTTTGACGTCCCCTTAATCTCTGATAGGTCACGTGACCTCCGTTTCATCCTATTGTGAAGCGAATAGGACCGACTTGGAGGAGGGGGAGCTCTCTTGGATTTCATGACTGAGAGACTGCGTGCAAAGGACCCTTCTGTCTTTCCATTGGAGATGACTTTGGAGACTTTGCCACCAGAGGAGTGAACGCTGACTTTGTCCACAAAATTTGCACTCTTTTCATCAGCTGAACTCTTTTGTTGGGGAGTGGTGCTGCTGGAGATGGTGGAGGAGTCTGACACCAGGGTCTCCGAGGACTCTGAGCGACTCCATCCAGAGCTGTCAGACTGATAGTGGGCTCTGTATTGAGAGGCAGAGGACAGGGTGGATGCTCTGGAGGAGCCAGCTCTGGAGGACGGTACTCGACAGGAAGAAGCCCGAGAGGAGGCCCGTGAGCCAGACGGGCTGGCCAGTAGCAGGCTACTCTTGCTGACAGTTTTGAGACTGTTACGGCTCCTTCCGCGTTGGATTTCCACCACTTCGATTGAGGGAGGCATCACAGCATTGGGAATTATTTTGGACATGTAGGCGGCTTGGGGGTTCATGGACATCACGGGGCTGGGGGGGCCCTGTTGGGCGCTGTTGGCAGTGGTCATCCAAGGGACGGCCAGGGAGCGTGGCCTCTTCAACATCTCGGAGTCCAAGCGGTGAAGCAAGGCCAGATCATCCCTGTGGGAAGCATGAGAGTTGCTAGTCTGCAGGGTTTGAGATTTAGCCAGGGCCCTGGGGATATCGACATCATTGAGGCTGACACTGGGCTCTGCCACCTGTGCAGGCCTATCAACAGTGTCGGATGCTGCCTCACTGTTCATTATCTCATCCAGCTCCTCATCCAGCACTGGGTTACTTTTCCAGTCCATTCTATCCAGCCCTGGGGGAAAGAAGGAGGAAAAGTTACATAACATTCATGGAATCTTTTTAAGGATTCAACCACGTCAATGATCTTGCCAATCTATGATTACGTTATAATCAGTCGTTGCACTGGACTACTATCAAATTGAGGCTAGCGTAGATTAAACTACTACTAAAAGCTATGCAGCCATGCAATGTGTGTACTTCAATGGGTATGTCGTTACACACCGAGTTCTCTCTGGACATGTTGTGGAATTCCCATAACTGTCCTCCTGTGTCTTCTTCTGTTCTTGGACTTCTCTGGCTTCTTTCCAGAGTTCAAGGGTCTGAATGTGGATCCTGGACAGAGAAACACATTAGTCAAATTTGAACAAAATCCCCTTTTAGCATTGACACAATAACATGTCCAAACTTTAAGAGCTTAGTGCCAGTACACTGAGATTAATCAGTACAGATTTCAGCTTGAAATGGGAATTATGTTACTAAGAAATTAATTAAGTATCAATGCAGCAGCATTTAAACAGTGTCAGTTAAGTTACCTTGTCTGGTGATTCCAGAGCGAGAGGACCTTGAAGATACGGTGGACTGTGTGGAAACAATGGAGGATGTGTCAGCTATCGTGCTGTCAGACAGAAATCCTTGGCCATCCTCCTCTTGTTGGGTGGTAACTGTTGACTGTGGAAAGAACATAACATTTTTTTACTAACTGTTAACTGACTCTTTGCATTGTAAATACAAAGACTGAGCTCAGATGTTGAAAAGGGGACATTGAAGAAGAAGTGACAAGAAGGAGACTTACAATGCTGCTTTCATCGTCACGATATTCCACACCATTGCTGGTCTCTGAACGAAGCAAACCATTGAAACCTTTTTTGTAACTATTCTTGTAATTTTCTTCCTTAACACCTTTATCTTTGACTTGTATATGTACACAAAACCTGTTTCAAATATATACATGGTAAGGTGTTGTTATGGTAGCATGTGTCATTGCCGCATTCAGAATGATGTACCTTCCTGCTGCAGCAGCTTCAGTCCCTCCTGGGCCTCGTTGTGGAGGTCCTCCACATACTTGGGCCTGCTAGTCTCGATGAAGACGTTCTCCTGGATCAGTGGAGGCGCTGGGGTCTTGTCCTCCTCCTCCTGCTGCTTTGCGACAGCTAGTGAGAAAAAGAACAGAAAGGGGTAGATCAGCCTCTATAGTCATAGCTCTGGGTTGATCCAACAAGGGGTACGCTAACCATATGGCCAGTTAAATTGGGTCTTTTAGGTCTTAAAACACATTCATTGGGCAAGGACTTTTCAAATAATGAAGATATAAGAAAGAAGAAGTACAAGACATAAGAAACCATGTTTCATGTGACGATTTGACATGTTGGAAAAAAAACCACTTATTAATGCGGCCCCAGTGGCTCT
>OMNR01003858.1:6078-21599 GCA_900303205.1 Mora moro
GTATCGTTTAGCCACAGACGGCCCATGCAGGATGGGGTGAAGAGGCCTGCCAAGCGGGAGAGTTGCAGTGCCAGCACCAGCAGCAGTACCTCAGCAAAGACCTCCAAGAACGCAGAGGAACCGCCCTCCAAGAAACCCAAAGAGGAGAAGGCCCCAGAGGACTGGAAAGAGGTGAAGAAAGAGGAGGAGGTAGAGGAGAAGGAAGAAGAGAAGGAGGTGGAGAAGATGGAGGAGAGCTCCACTGAGGAGTTGGCAGAACCGACGCAGACCCAAGCCAGCGTGGAGCCCACCACCCTGGGGAGCGAGGAGGCGAAGGAAAGCCCAGACAACCAGAAGACTGCAGTAAGTGTCACCTCTTGCCGCGAGAGATTTAACCTGTGTCTCCCTGGTTGAATCTGATCTCATCCAACACCCTCTTCTTGTCCTTGTTCTGCTCCTGTGAAGTGTGAACAGGGGGAGGCGGAGGTGTCTGCCGGTCCCAGAGGGAACGCCAGCCAGGCTGAGAGCTCGGTGGCTGAGCCCGCGCCCCCGGCCGAGCCCAAGCCCCCCGTCGCCTCGCTGCCCCTGGCCCCGTACGACCCGGAGAACCCCATTGGTGAGGAACCCGTTACATGTGTCGCATGGAAGGGTGTTACCGGCAGGGTAGTCCAGTGCAGGGGTTTTCAAACGGTGGGTCGGAACCCATAAGTGGGTCACAGCAGGGGACCAATAGGCAGTCTGCCTGTTCGGCATCCTTGAGTAAGATACCGAACCCCTACCTGCTCCTTAGTGACGTGCATCTGAAAGTAATTCGCTTTGCATAAAAGTATCTGCTCATTGGTAGTGGTAACTGCATATTGATTTCTATTTTAACATGTACCAAAAATCTAAATGGTGTGTATTTAATACCAGTCAAGAGCTGCATTGTGTAAAGACTGACTTCCCCTCAGGCGTGGAGTACGTGAAGATGGGCTACTACTGCAGGGTCTGCTTCCTCTTCTACTCCAACGAAGACACGGCCAAGAAGGTCCACTGCAGCAGCCAGGCGCACCATGACAAGCTCAAGGTACACCGCTGCTAGCCTAGCCCAGCCCTTATGGTTCTCACACAGCAGAAGCCCTAGATTAGCCGAGCTAGCGCTAATGGAGGCCCTAGACTGGAAGTCCACAATACTTAAAGGGGAATGGTCACACTCGCTGTTTTCTAATATAGGAGTACTGCTTCAGTACGCGTGTTCACGGTCTGCCAAGTTGGACCATTGATGGTCCAACTTTCCGACCATTGATGGTCCAACTTGGTCCAGGATTTGCATTCCGATTAGGAAATGTAAATTATGTCAGTGGTCCCAAGAGTTTAGGTTGCAGACTGCAATTCTTTCACAATGTGTGCATTAAGCAGTACTTATATTGGAAAATAACTGAGCGTGATAGTTCCTTCAGTGGAAATTAAGTATAAATGAAACTAGTTATTAGTCATGTTTTTAAGGCTAACCTTCCCTGCCCATCTTTCTTTCAGAAACATCTAGAAAAAGAGCAGGCGAAGGCCCAAAACACCAAGAAGGGGAAGAAAGACGGAGTAACTGGGATCTAGTTTTTATGTTTTGTTTTAGACTGCATGGTATCAACCTAGACGCTTTGGCTTACTTTGGACATTTTAATGTGACACACACTACAAGAAACAAAGTTAAGTGTTGCAGCTATTGTCTTTTTTTTTTTAATAAAAAAAACACACGCATGGCTGTACTTTCTGAACTTTAATATGTGTCATTAGTAGCGCAAGAAAAGGCTACCTCCTGAAATATTTTGTAGTGAGACAAAAAAATCTGGAAAGGTTTTAGGTAAAATCTCTGCTACAAAAACAAACATATTCTTGCCGCCTCTATGCCCTTGAACCAGGCATTCATAGCCTAAGATGTATGGTCATCGTGGTATTTTAAGATGCTTCAGGAATGGAATATAAAGATTGCCAGAAAGTAAAATGTTTTTTTGATAAGGAAATGGCAATGTTCAATTAAAGTTGTCCGAAAGCGTACGTTTCAAGTCGACACAAATACTCCCATCAGAAATGAAGGTGCATGTAACATGAATGGCCTGGGATGTGCTTCTTAAAAGCATAATGCCCGACTACATAGGCTCTACACTATTCACATAGAGCATCTCAACAGACGATTACAAAACGCTTTACAAAATTAAGCAAGTCTAACAAGGTGGGTAATACACATTGAACAAGGCTTGTAACACAAGTCATTGACATATTTTAAAGAAATTTAAAAAACCCTGCAAAAACCGTCTGTTGCTATTTCATAGAGTTTGCTAGCTAGCAGCCAGGTGGAGCATCCGGCCAATGAAGGTAATGAGTCACATGGTGTGGGAGGCATTTGTTTCCATTTGAATGAAGAGTGTTTCAGCTGCTCCAAGGGTCCTTGCCGGTGTGCTCCTGAAAAACAATACAATAAAAAAAAGGTTTCCATGACGACATAGGGGTCACCACCACACTTAGAAATTGAATTCTGCCTAATGATTCGTAGTGAAGTGAAGTGGTATTTATCAATTTGTGTGTGTGTGTTGCAATGAGCATTCGTTCACTGGGACTTATTGCCGGCAGATCTTGGTTGAGTTAAAATGATGTAAGAACTTTTGGTCGCAAACATTTTCAGACTTAAAGATGGGGTCACCTAGTATTTCTGGTAGTGTGCGAGGGACGTGGAGGTATCGCCTTGTATTTCTGGTAGGGTGGAGAACGGTCGTCTTGTATTTCTGGCAGTGTGTGAGGGGTGTGGAGGTATCACCTTGTATTTCTGGTAGGGTGGAGAACGGTCATCTTGTATTTCTGGCAGTGTGTGAGGGGTGTGGAGGTATCACCTTGTATTTTTGGCAGCATGTGAGGGGTGTGGAGAACGGTCACCTTGTATTTCTGGTAGTGTGTGTGTGTGTGTGTGTGTGTGTGAGGGGTGTGGAGAATGGTCACCTTGTATTTCTGGTAGTGTGTGAGGCTGCTGCAGTGCTTGGTCTTGGCCTCCTCTTCGTCTACGTAGATGACCTCACAAAGGTTGCAGAAGTAGCCCACGACGGGACGGACAAACTCTGCACCTACGACCCACGCAACGGAGGAAACCAATTCAGGCATTGTGATATATATCTATATAAAAAGGTTAGTGGATTTTAAATCAAGGAATTAAATTATTGGATTTGAACCAAGGAGAGGTGGGACAGTGGACAACAGTAATGGGCCATAAAACGTTTTATTTGTGGCAAATTGCCTTGACATCGTAATTCATAATCACTGTGTGGACGGTTAATTTAAAGCACAACTATATTAAAGGAAAAACCAAACCCTAAAACTTATTTTAGATGAAAAGTGACGTAGTGGGTTACATAGTTGTGCTATGGATTGATCCTGGTCCAAATCTCGACTCGAATGCAAGTTTTAAAAACGTAGGATAAGATATAAACATGGACTCAAATTGCCCTCTATGGGTTAAACGCATGCTATTGCATGAGTTCCCTGTTTGGGTTACCAGGTAACGTCAATCAAACATTCTGGCTACACCCCCCAAATCTGACTGTAGCTAGTGGGAGTGGCTTGTGCAAGAGTGAAAGCCTAAACAGCAATATAGCCTTTCCCCTAAATGGAAAAAAAAGTGTACCAGAAGTCAGCGAGAACGCATTTTTTAAGATTTGATAGTGGGTGGGGACTAGCTCAAAGCTCTTTGGTTTTCCTTTAAATTACAGTTAACATTTAAAAAAGGATTCTGCATAATTACCAATACATATATTGGAAATTTAAAAAACAGCCTTTCCTCTGCTTTTTAATTCCTACCGATGGGTTTGGTGGGTTGAGGAGGCTCCACACTGCTCCCTGCAGGCTGGGGTTGACCCAACCTCTCTGTACAAGCTGCAGTCTGCTTGGTCTCCACATCTTCCAGGCAACCGTCCTCAGAGTTCTGTATTAAAACAAAACCACAGCATGTTAATATCATGTGAATTACTTCATAGCCATTCCTGGAAATGTATGCCCAATTTTACATTAAGTCTTGTGTTTTGTAGTCATTGCAGTTCATCTGTGTGGTCATGACATGTTTTTAACTAGACTTGGCCTAGATGGGGACAAACCTGAACAATCACAACTGACAGAATTGTGGAATGGATGAAGATATTTAGGAACAAAATGTGACAAAGTTAAACCAATTAAATAATTTTCATGACAGACCTTTCTCATATGTATATAGGTCTTCTTGGTTTGTTGACTACCCTAACCAACATGCGTTTGGACTGGATTCAGTTCCTTGTTAGTCATGACATCACTGTACCTGGTCACTCTGCTGCGTTTGTCCCTCTGGGGTGGGTGTGGTCTTGTCAACGCTCTCCTCGTCTTCTGGTTTCTCCTGATCTTTACTTTCTGGTTTGGATGCCACTTCCTCCAAGCCATCCACTTCCTGTGGGGGAGTCTCCTCCTCCTCCTCCTCCTTGTGAGGCACTTCCGGCTCCACTGAAGAGCACTTCCTGGACAAAGCCGACTCCTCCTCCTCCACCTTCTCAGGACTGATTCGGGACGACTCTTCTGTCCCGGTGGGTTGTGGAATCGACTCTGCGGGGTCTGAAGTCGTTTTGTCAAGCACCTCCTCTTCTGAGGCCCTCGAGTGGGAGTCGCTCCTGCTACTCCTCCTGGGTTCCTCCTCCCTCTCCTCATGTGGCCCAGAGTCTGACAGCACCTTCCACCTGGATGCAGATAAGAACACTCAAACTTAATTTATACCAGCAGTTTGTCCTATTCATATTTTATTCTTACTTCATGACTTCTCTTTTATCTATATCATTTGTCATTTGCTACATGTTGCTCAGTTGAGGATGCCTGAAATTCAAGCATTTCATTGCCATTACTGACTTGTATTCGTTCTCTAATGGGCACATGACAATTAAACCTGAAGCGAAGTAAAGACGAGAAGCAAGAGGTAAGATAGGGGGCCTTTAATTCAACCCAAAAGGGGAAATTCAGGTGTGTTTCGGATAGAATGGATTAGATTACATTAGAACATCACCTTTTCCTAACAGAACCTCAACATGGATATGACACCATGGAGGGGGCCGGGGTCTTACCCTGCGGAGAGACTGGGGTATTTGTGGGTCAGCGTTACATCCAACACGGAGCCTTTAAAGCCAGGGTTGTTCCCCAGCTCCCTGGACACCAGCGTGGCATCTAACCAGCTGGACATCTGGATGAAACCCTGCGAGACAAGCCAACAGGTTAACAGATGGATGAGGAAACATACTCCGCTGGAAGTAATCAGGAAAAACTAATGGCATAATAAATTAAGAAGGAAAATTCAGAGTGGTAGGAATTCAGAGTGGGGTATTATCTTTGTCCATCAGTAAAACCTTTTGCACTCTTCGCAGGAGACGAATGGCAGAAAGGATTGATTGTCGGAATCATCGACAGTTCCTAACGATACAAGCAGACGGATGACAGTGAGACAGACTTGACTGTAAGCAGCATGCCACCTCACCTCTTGGCGATCAGGGACGAGAAAATACTGGACCGCGTTTCCATGGGCCTTCACAAGATTCACAAACTCCGCGTCGGTGTAGCAGGATGAGGGGAGGTTCCTGAAGTAGATCACCTTGGATGCGCAAAATATTTCATTTAAATATTTCATAACCTGGAAGTAGCAGAATGAGTGGAGGAAGAAAGAAGCTAGGCGTCTAGTTCAGGATCCCAGTTCCCCTTTCCTCACCTTTGATTCCCCTTCCTCCTGCTTATCTGTAAAGCAAAAAAACAACGATGTCAACAAGCAACTCTTAAACAGCAGCACAGGTCTACAGAGAATCTATGTGCAGTGATCCAGGTTGTGGGACATGAAACGACTGCCTGCCTGTCACTTCCGGTTGCAGTACCTTCATCATCACACTTCTCTTCCTCCTGCTCGTTGCTCTCCTTCTCCTCGTCTTCTTCGCAGAGTTCATCTAGAGTGATGCAGTTCTCAAGGAGCTCCATGAAGTTAGGCTCCTCCTCCCCCTCCTGGACAGTTAAAAGGGCCCCTATTTTACTACCAGGTGGGACGGTTAGTCGCCATTACAAGGCATGTCAAAATCCACCCTCTAGTGACATCACAACTGGGAGTGTCCACCCAGATGTATGACGATGGATAAACCTACCAGTTGGTACGGTCCACTGGGTAGGCTGGTGGACTGATCTATCCATCAAACATCTGGGTGGACACTCGCAGTTGTGATGTCAGTAGAGGGTACATTTTGACATGGCTTGTAATCTATCTACAACAACAATAATTATACATTGGAAATATAATATCCCATAATGACCCCTTCCTCCTCCTCCACTTTTATTGGCTCTGGTCCAGAGGTCTGCTCCTTATCCGAGATCTCCTCTTCCTCGCTTGGTTGCTCCTTCACTTTGACTAGAGAAAAGCATGAGATTGTGTTTCCGATTGGATTGTAGAAACAAGGTACTTTTTGTGAACATTTGATTTGTTTACATTGTTCCTGGGGGGACCGGATGTATCTGGCGTACCATCTTTAACAGCAGACTTCTCCTCCTCCTCTTCCTCCTCCTCCTCCTCGTCATCGTCAAGGCTCTCCCCATCTTCTCCAATCACCGCCATCCCCTCGATGTCGCTCTCCTCGTCAGACAACCTGCAGCACCCACAGGTTACACCCCATCTAATCTCACAAATCAATCATCTAAAGTCTGATAGCAGACAAGCTCAAATCTGGGTGGTTCACTTTCTTTCACTTCATGTTGCTGGGGGCAGGGATCTGTAAGTGGGTAATTGGCTAACGGTAAACACAAACTCAGCCCGCACTAGTCAACTTTTCCTGACGCCGGTGGGAATTCTAAGCTAAAACATCCGGGCACCAACGTTCTTAGACAAAGTGTCTGTAAAGGTTTCAAATCAACACCGCGTAGATTGGCCACTGTAGGAATACACTTCATAAAATCCTCTTCTGAAAGCTCCATCTCGCTGCTCGCTAAGAAGTTCTGCTATAGCATAGTAGGACTGCTGGATCCGAGATGAGACCCCCTCCAATCCAAAGGGTGAGAGGTTCTGTTCCACTTAAAGCCAGACTGTAGGGAAGACTTACTCTGCTGTGTCCTGCGTAGGCCCGGCTATGTTGGTCTCTGGATCAGAGACAGCTGCGATCTCGGCCTTGGGTCCTGGTTGTGCTGAAGCAAGAGAGGGTAGTACTGGTTCATTGAAATGTAACTGACTTTCAAAATACAAAAGTCATGAACACTGACATTTACAGTCTGTTTGTCCTTCTAAAATACTAAATGAAACTCAAAATGGTCGCCATTTGATATAGCAGAGTTTGTATTCATTCTGTAAAAACAAATATGTTTGACTGAAAGTCTAATCACAAAGTACATCATCAAATGAACACGGGTCTATACATCTGTGACTGCCACCAAAGCATGACTTGCCATTAACACCGTGGCATAGCTCTAACAGATGTTTGTTGAGCCTTTGGAATATCTATGACCTTTATATTTAAGAAGCATATGCACTTTTCAACTGCAAATTCTTATCCTTAACTGTACTTACAAAATGAATTAATGACCCATGAACATTATTATCTCGAGCATTAAACATTCAGTAAGTGTATGGCGTTTGTGCTGCGAGGGCTTCCTTACCAGGGGGCGTGGCTGCCTCTACTACAGCCTCCTCACACTGGGTCCTGCTGTCTGAGGAGCGGGACCGCTGCCTGCTCCCTTGCCTCCTCTCACGGGACGGAGAACTGCTGCTCCTCCTCTCATCCTCCTCCTCCTCCTCCTCCACCACCCAGCCCCTTCTGCTCCTCTTGGGATGGCTCCTCCCCTTCTGTGGGCTGGGGCTCCTAGACCTCTTGGTCATGGAAGAGCCTCCTCCTCCTCCTGCTCCTTCCTCCTGCTCCTCATACTTCTTGGCTGACGACACTTGCCTGAGGGCAGCAGAGAGACGTTTGTCTCGTTTGTCTGGCTCTGTCTGAAATCACTCACTTGTTCAATCATTCCCTAATCCCTATATAGTGAACAGTAAGGCAGGGAATAGGGGGAATTCGGACACTAATTATGTGCATGAAATCTATTGCGTGACACGTATTGGTCGCCTAAGCGAGCCGACGTGTGTTGGGTACAGGAAGAAACTTACATGAGCGTGTTGTACTCTCCGGAGAAGCCAACCTTGATCACATCCCCGTTCATCTTCAGGCTGTTGGTTGAATAATAGTCGACCAGCTTCTGAGCATCCGTCTCGATTTTCATTTCTATAAACACCTGGTGAGAGCAAAAGAAAGCTTGTGTCACAATGGGCTGTATGAAATATAGTCAATAATGAGTATTTAAACAGTATCCCTTGAAGGGGAACTGTCACACTCAGCTATTTAATAATATAAGAGTACTGCTTAAAAAAAACTGCCACATCAACTCAGTCCAAAATAGCAGAGTGTGACGCTTCCCCTTTAAGTTATATTGGTGTCCATTTGAGTTAATCTGTTTACAGTAGCAAAGTAGTAAAACGTATAATGACTTTAATCACGATACTGCACATAAATGTCTCCTGTTCTCTACCATGGTTGTTTCAACTAAAACGAGAAGCTGCTGAAAGGCGGTCCTCACCAGGGAGGGCAGGGCAAGTGTGTACAGAGGAGTACCAAAGCGCTTCACTATACTTATGAGGTCCGAGAAGCCTTCCTCTCCCCGAGGAGCCGGCATGAAGCTCAGCACCCGGGAACTCTGGGAGAGAACATAGAACCCATAATATACTATTTAGAATATGGAATATAGAACACAGAATACAGAACATAGAATAGTTACACTGGACACATTTTGATATTATTGTATTAAGAGCTGGCGTCCTGTATGTTTTCATGGAGGTATACTTAAAAATAAATAAACAGATCTCGCCCCAATTCAACTCCAAACAAAGCAAAGAGTCCACACATATGCATTATTCCATTTCATAATAACAATAATAATAAATACCTGCAGGAAGCTGAAGGTGGAGGAGATCTGGAAGGTGACCTCTTCGCCCTTCACAGCGGCTGGGTTACTGCTGTAGTACTTCTCCAGGTCCTTGGCCTGGTCACTGGAGCCCATCTCCACAAACGCCTGGTGGGGTGAGGAGAGGTGGGTTGGCACCTGTTAGCACCATGGTTAGCCCAGCCTAGCTAACATGGTGGCTACAGAACGGGCTAGAGACTGCTGGGTACACAGAGGTCTGGAGATATTGGGTTTTGAGTAGTAGAGTGAGTAGCTCTAATGGCCAGGCCCTGACCAACTAGGGGCCCTAAGAAAAATAAGTTACAGTATTTACTTTATTTTCTATATACATATTTTAAAACTAATTCGATATTTATTAATGTTCCAGGAACATTTCATGGAAATTCAGATTGAATTCGAAACTTTGAAACCAGCTCTGTTGACAGCCATACAACTTTTTGTCTCTAAAGTCCAGGTGTGTGTAATGGGAAAGTATAGACGTTATACCATATTGAAGATGATGACGCTTGACATACTCACATGACACACCTCACAGCCACACGCACGCCTCACACACGCACGCACACACACACACACATACACATGGCCCATACTCATGACACCTCACGTACACACACGCCTAACCACACCATACATACGGCATACAGCGTGATCTTGTTGACCAGTAGAAAGTGTGGACGGCTACAGTGTGCCCTTGTTTAGAGGTAGAAAGTGGTCTTTTAGGGCCCTGCTCATGTGCTTGCTAAATGTAAACATCTAGGCTCACAAGATACCATATGCAAGGGCCTTAGGCGCTTGAACACAACAGTGAGGAGGAGGTGCGACTTTAAGATTGTACCCTGTTTTGGCTACTTATACTTATTGGCTTACTTATGTTTATCGGACTTCTTCGAACGACCTGGTTGTGAGATAGAACGACGAGATACACAGGGTTACCCGGTCAGACTGTGATAGTCAGTCAATTTAGAAACACTCAAATCGGACACACGGGTGGCCCCTAGTGGCCCTATGGGGCCGTTTAGTTGGCTTATAGGACGGCTAATGGCTAACTGTAATGGAGAACATAAAGATACAGGTAATGCATTGATACACACAAGGCAGGAGGTTCCTTTAAACTTACCAAGCATGGGAACATAAGAACTTTAACTATCTTCCCGAAGGGTTTGGTTAATGTCCTGAGACACGCTTCGTCAACGGACCCGGCCTTAAATTTGGCACACACCACTTTGCTGTTCCCCCCCCCAGTCTGAGGACCAATAGAAAAAACATGGTGATTTTTAGCATACAACAAACGGCACACAAAACTACTATAAACAATCCAACTTCAAACTGCTGTGCTTCACTAAGAGGTATTAAATATTAGCCTGGTTACCTTTTTTGCCATATTTGTATTCTGTTGGGGCCCTATGGAGAGAGGATGCAGGGTTAGATCACTAGAGCAACCAAATTATGCCATGGAAGACATTCACCCGCGAAGGTAGCCTCACCCGAGTTTTGATTGGTTGTCTGGGGGAAATGGGCGGATCTTGCTTTATGCTTTGGCTTTGCTGGTTGTTCGCTAAACCTTAAAAGATAGAAAGTGTTTTACCACATGCTTGTGAAGTGACCATGTGTTTAATCAAAAAAACGAACATGTTATTACAAAAATAAGTCCCATGGACCCTCCAAAATCCTCCAAGTCTTGTGGAAACCCTACCCACACAATTGTTTGGTCTTTCTCAGACAAGGTTAGGTGAATGAGATAAAAAAGGTTGCATTGACGCCATATCTAACCTTGATTTTCTCTCCATACGACAGTCCCAGGCAGGGTACCTTGAATAGAAGACACAGCAGAGGACAAAGCATTTAGAAAATACACCTGTACTGATGGTGGTTCAACATACACGATATGCAGAGATAGGGTTAGTTTTAACCCTAAGTCAGTGCCATGAAAAAAAACCCCCATAGCTTTACAGATCACAAGTGAATGTTTTCAATGCTTCTTCTACACCAGATACATCTAAAAGATATTATTTCTATTTTGTCATTTTGCAGACACTTACGTCGTATCCTATGTGACATTTCAGATGCATTTCATAATGAGTAGACTGCAGACATTGGGGTCTGAATCCAGAACCTGACAGGGTCCAAAATGAACACCTGCCACCAGCCAATGGTGGGTAGATTTGACCATTTCGCAGGTACAAAAAAGTTTTTTTCCACATGTTTCTTTCTCGAGTTGCAGCCACACAATTGGCTGCTTTACCATTTGGGTGAACAGTATGTTATAGTAAGGCGACCACTGAGTGCAGACTATCCTGCTCCCATGTATGCAGTGTGTGTGTGATATATGTTTATATGTGTTTCTCTGAAGTGAGAGTGAGCGGGCTACAGACCTCTGCAGGAGGGCCAGCTGTTTGTCGGCATGCTGAGATCCGTTGATGTGTTGCAGCCACACCTGGAGAACCAACAGCGGTTTGAATCAAGTTCATCTTCATTTATGTTGTTCTCTTAAAATAGGTACAACATGCAAGATTTGATATTTCAGGCTAACTCCAGTCCACTCCAAAGTGTTTTAGAGCACATTTCACACTAAAACATGTTGCATATTGTACCTTTACGTTTTACAGAGAAACATAAGAAAAAAAAAGATCATGTATTCTGATACCCTGAAGAAAATGAATGGGAACAAATGGTGTTCTTGTCGGAGGCATTTCAAGTCCATCGCGAAAAACAAACAAAAATAGATGTTCTGTGTTTAACGTAATAGGTGGCAATGGATCGCACTGCAGTGCGCACCAAGGTTTTGAGCAGTGCTAGAAGTTATAGCATGGCTGTATGGCGCCGCTGGTGTGAGTGCTTTCATTGGAAACACGACCCTTAACTGGTTCTTAATGTCTTTTTTTTCTTCTAAAAGGACCGATAAGAGTACCATTAAAGTACCGGATCGATAAGCAGTATCGATAAGAGTAGCAGTATCGTTAAAATCGTAACGATACCCATCCCTAATCCTTGCTGCTCGCAATGTTGAAATCCAGTATCGATTCTGAATCGGGAATCGATTTTGAATCGAATCTTGACCCCAAGAATCGTGACATTCCCAAAGAGTCCCACCCCTAGTAACCAAGATTGTAAGAAATAAATTAAAATGGTTCCTAGTGAAAACAAGTTTGTAAGAAAATAAACCATCAATATCCTATAATAGAAGTTAAGAACATCCGTATGAACTTTGTAGAACTACTTCTTAAAGACACCTGATGTTCTAGATCTTGAAGAAAACCCCTTTCCTACAAACTGACGCGACACACGAGGTCACATCAGGTCTTCATATTTACCCAGAGTGCTGTGGAAAAAATGTGATTCATCACAGGCAACACGGGAAAGAAAAGTAAAAAACACTGTTAGTCCATTCACATCTACCTACCTGCCTTCCTTCCTGCTGTGTGGACCGGAGACGAGGAAAAGTGCAAAACCTGTGGAATGAGAAAAAGGGGCCCTAACCTCACCTCCCACCCTCCCTCCTCTCTCCCCCTTAGAGACCCCCTGCAGTCAGGGTGAGCCCTGAACAGCACCCTGGTCATGTAGGACGGACGGACGGACAGTACTTACCTTATCTGAGAGGGCCGTGACATCGCACAGCGAGCAAGAGTATGGGAACGTCCTCGGTGACGAGCCGTGGAAGTCCAGGGCTTCCTTCCTGGAGGGGGCCGTAGGGCCCACGATGGCCTGCCCAGCGCCGGCACTGCTGTGGGGAAGAGGATCCAGCTGTTGCATTGCCTGGGACTGTGCCCGGTGGGGGTTCCTGGGAAGCCCCAAGCTGTAGTTACCTGCGGAGTCCGACTGAGAGTAGCGAGGAAGGGGCATTTTTCCCGAGGCTGGCTGGCCGCGAGCGGGCCTCTCATATCCGTCATCTCTCCCTTGCTTACCCTGATCTGCGGTTCTCTCCTGATGGCTGCGGTCCAGCATGTAACAAGAGGAGGAGGATAGTGGTGGTAGAGGTGTTTCTGTGCTGGAGGAATGTTTGTAGGACCCAGCAGCGGGTGAAGGTCTGGGATTGGCCCGGTGGTCCGGGCAATTGGAAGAAGGCTGCTCAAAGGAACGGCTCTTGGCCGCTGAGAGGACGTGCTCTAGCGGGTACTGGACCGGCTGGTTTTGGACGGAGGAAGAACCGTCGGGCGGACGGGATGAACCAGGACGTCGAGAGGAGAGGGGAGCGGTCGCCGTCGCCGACGAGGGAGCACAATCGCTGGTCCTCCCCCGTCTCTCCTTGAGATGTCGGAGGAGGTGAGGGAGGCTGTCCAGGTTGAGCATCTCCTCGGGTAGCTCCGCCAGACGAACCAGGTCGATGGGCTCCAGCCCGTAGCTCTGCAGGAGGCCCAGGGCCACGTCCGAACCCTGGGCTGCATAGGGGGGCTCGGAGGAGGAGGAAGGCAACGACGACGACGGCGGCGGTGACGACGACGACTGCTGATGGGCCGACGGCTGGGTCGGCTGGGGTCGCCCGTAAAAGTCAGCCTCCCCCCCTACTGCCCGGCGAGATTCATAGTCTGGTTGAGGGTTCTCCGTCTGAGGCGGAAACCTCCGGTATGGGAAGTTGTGAGACATGTTGAAGGGAAGCTAGGGAGAAAAAAGTGCCGGGATGGTTCTCTGCAAGAAGACGTTGCTGGAGAGGGAAAAAAGGCTTCTTGGGTGACTTTTGCATATGGGTGTTTTCCTATTTGAAGATGTCACATTTCTGTAAACTGAGAACTAGCATGTCACCGAAATGTACATGGTAACAATACATACGTCTGTAACTCATACCCTGTGTTCAAACATCTCGCCAGTAACATAATTACAATCTGACCTGACGTAAACCAGTTGATGGCGATGAACAGGTAAACCTATCATAAGTTTCCAATTGTGTCATTTATTTATAATCTAGTAATTAATAAAGCATTTATATAGTTGAAGTGGAGGTAAATCATGACAACAGCGATCCATGCAATGCTTTGCATGACCAACCACAGGCCTACCGTTATCTTGCATGGACTGTCGCCTCACTTGTAGTGTTACAGAAGACGAGGATGAAAATGCACATTTGAACGACATCGAATAACCAAATCACTTTTTTTATTTAAAAAAAAGTGATTACCTTCACGACCTTACCTGACACCGGGACCCTAACAATTGTTTCAAACTGTGCGCATTTTTCAATGCACAATGCATTTCACGCGTTTCTCGTGGTCTTACCTTCAAGCGTAGACGTTGAATAAATGTATATATATATATATATATATTCCCTGAAGGGACAGTACTTTGCCAGCGTGGAGGTACACACAGACATGGATATACAATATGAGCAAGGTCTGCAGGATGAATGTTGTGCACGGATGCAAACCGTGGAGCACTTCCGGGTACAGATTGTTGCACTTGTTGCGCAAAACTAACCGCAACAGTATGGATCTCTGTTATTGATATGTAATAATTGATATACAATTATCGACATGCTATTCTCGCAGTTTCCGTGACCGAATGAATGAATGAATGAATGAATGAATGAATGAATACGAATGTCCTTCGGTGAGGAATGTCAACATCGCCACACATCCGCGGAAGTGAGCTTCACGACCACATCGGAGGACCTCGTCTGGCTGCTCTGTGAGCATTGCTGCTGGTAAGTAATGGCCCATTAACTCTTATACCTCTGCTTATGAATTATTGAGATGGTGGGAAGGGAGGGATATGGTTGGAAATGGGATAGCTGAGATGTCTGCTACGGTTTCTTCAAATGTGCATGTTGTGTCTAGGTTGTTTGCTGCCCTGAGATCAGTGTCAGAAGACTGAATATCTTACTTTAATATAATCCGTTCTGCTTTTACAACGTGCAACATTTTGTTTTGAAGCATGGTTTAAAAAAAAAATACAGTTTCATCTTTAGTCATTCATTACAGCAAGGACAAGAGAAGCCAGCTGCAGAATTGTCACACAAATTGCACCAACATCCCTGTAAAAACTCTCCTAAACTAAATCTCTAAAATCTCTACTTATGTCCATTCATTTCCTGTAATGGAAAATGTGATTATGCTGTGTGATTATTGACATGTATGCTTACACTGTATTATTATTGATTAGTGATTATTGATTAGAGACATTTATGCTTACGCTGTATTATTATTGACCTGTGTTCTAATAATGTGTGTACCAAGTATATGGGGGACTAGCTCAGTCGGTAGAGCATGAGATTCTTAATCTCAGGGTCGTTCTCCTTGTTTGATGTCTTGGGAACGGTGCGTTTCCTGGGTCTTGCAAGTTTTGATCTCGTGTGGGGTGCATCTCCTTTGTTTGGCAACTTTCCCGGTATCTGTTAGGCGGAGGAGTCTAACGGATGGTCACGGTGACCCTTGCCCTTGTTTTGTTCTGCATAAATGTTCTGTACTCTGTGAGCTCGTTGGACGCCCGGCGAGCACTTGCCTTAGCATGTAACTTAGAGATAATTGTTTTGCATATTACTTAGAGATAATTGTAATAAATACCACTCTTAGACAGAGACCCGTTGGTGTAAGATGACTCTTTATTAAATAGTTTGA
>OMNR01004017.1:1423-11423 GCA_900303205.1 Mora moro
TGTGTGTGTGTGTGTGTGTGTGTGTGTGTGTGTGTGAGAGAGAGAGAACTCGGACAAAAGCAAAATAGGCCAATTCCATTTATTAGATAAGGGAGGAGGTATTACAATAATGGCAAGAATAATTTTCTCTGACATTCCTACAAAAGAAAAAATACACAGGAAAATTATGTTTGAAAAGTTGTCTTCTTCAGAGGTCATCACTAACATGTTTTAACTGGGCAGTATAATTACATCTGCCATTGTACTTTTTACTATTAAGCCATTTTAGCAAATGTCTTTATCTAAAGCGACTTACAGTGAATTCAGATACATGACATTAAGGAGCAGGTAGGGATTAGGCATTTGCTCAGGGATGCCTCCTGATATTCTTGGGGTTCGAACCCAGAACCATTTGGCTATAGTTACAACCACTAGACTATCCCGCCCCCATTGAAATGAACAATATAGTTTGTGTTTGTAAGGTTGTCATTAAAGTTTTGTTTGGGATTTACAGTTATTGTTGTAGATTGGGCACTTTGAAACATGATATCTCATTATTGCTTATTCATCGTGTACATTTGGATGCAGTTTTGGAAATGGGCAGACGTGTTCATCTGCGGTCTAAATATGATGATGTAAACCTTGGGCAGGAAGTAACCGCCGAAGACGCCCAGCACGCTGGACAGTATGGCGAAGACGTTGACCGCCATGGTGAAGGGGTCCCTGCTGATGAGGTAGAGTGTGAAGTAGCAGATCCAGCTGATCATGTACACCACCAGGCTGAACGCCACACACTTGGCCTCGTTGTAGTTGGCGGGCAGGTCCTTGCCCATGTAGCTGAGGGTGAAGCACAGCACGCTGAGCAGCGAGGCGCAGGCCAGCTCCACCCAGGAGCCCGGCGACAGACTGTTGCTGCACTCCAGCACGATGCTGTCGGAGTAGAAGCGGAGGTCCGCGGCGGGCTCGGGGGGGTTAACCGCCACGCGGAGCAGGGAGACGCACAGCACGGTGCCAGACAGCAGCAGAATGGTGTATTCAGGCCCGTGGTTCTTGGCCCAGGTGTCGTAGGCCATTGGCAGCTTTGCGGACAGCTTGAAAATGCAGACGACCTGGAAGGCGCGGACGGTGACGGAGGCCAGACACACGGCGAAGCTGACCACAAACAGCGGCTGCTTGAGGAGGCAGCCCGGCCGGGTGGGCGGACCAAAGTGGCACAAAGCGCTGGCCGCGGCCACCGTCAGCGCCGCCAGCATCACCAGGCAGGTGCGCCCACCCGCCGATTTGACCACCGGGGTGTTGAGGTGGAGCAGTAGGATTAAGGAGGAGCCCGTGGTCAGGAGAAGAGTGGCAGCCAGCAGCAGGAGCAGTGCGATGGAGAGGGGGGCGTCCCAGGCCAGAAAAAACACGGCCCTTTTCAGACACTTCTCGCTCTTCGGGGGGGCCCACTCCTTTTCAGGACAGGGCTGGCAACTGCTGGCCCCTGGGATGAAGAAAGAGAACGATGGAGTCCAAGTTAAGCCAGTCCCGGTGGGGTGTTATGATGGTGTCTCATAATGTTTTCAGTTTTAAAAATCTAAACCATACCGCAAACTATTACATTCTTAAAATAATAATCATTAAACGCTGTAATAAGGCGTTTAAAATATACATCCACGAGAGACCAATACACCTCAATCGCCTTTAATTAAGTGTATGGCATATTGTAATGGCGCCCTCTGCTGGTGCAATACGTGCACGCATGCGTTATTAGTGCATGTAACATTGTCTCAATCTGTCCAAACGTTTTGTTGCACTTCTAAATAGCGCCATCTCTTGTTCCACATAGAGTATATCATTTCTACTCGTTATACTACCTGTGTGCTACATATTTTACCCGTCTTGTTGAGGAACGTGGCGGCGGGACAGGCCAGGCAGTCGAAGCAGCACTTGTGCTGTCCTGTCTGCAGCCTCCGGTGGCCCACATCGCAGTCTGGAGAGCAGACGGACAGAGGAATCTGGAGGGAACCGACCAGGTTCAATAACTAATTCTGTAGGGTGTATAGCAGTCGTCACCTGATATGCATATGGGGTCTCTGACGCTGAGATTGCTGATATTTGATGAGACATTTTTTATTTTAAATGTGTTGTTTAAAGGTTTGAAAGGTCTCTGTATATACAAACAGAAGGTCTAATGATTAATAGCCACGAACAAATAACTACTAATATATGTTAACTGGGATATCACCGGCAGATGTCGACTGGGTTAAAGCAATCTGTGTTGCACAAAAATGTATGGGGTCGCAAACATTTTCAGATCTATAAACGGGGCCACAGGCAAAAAAGGCTGGGAACTACTGAATTAAGATCAATTCATGTTATATGTAAAAAAAAATAAAAAAAAGTAATGCAACAAAATCACATAACACCCAATCCATCCACCCTTACTGATGTGGGGTCCCCAGCGTGGGACCACTCGACCTGAACGGTGTCCATGGTCAGTGTGCTAGGAAGAGGGGTGTAGAAGCCCACTTCTCTGACAGACCAATTGCTTCCTCTCCAAATCCAGGCCACGATGTCATATCCTGTGGGCGGATCTCCGTGCTCATCAAAGTACATGGATGAGTTCCCCACGGTGAACTTCACTTTCCTAAGCCACGGCAGGAGCTGATTGGGATAGGAAAAATATACAAAATGAATGATTAACAGGCTGATATAGCCTAGTATCACAGTAAAAGGCCCCTATTTTACATTGCATTACACGCCATTCAAAAATCTACCCTATGTGACATCACATGTGGGAGTGTCCAACCGGAGTATGATGGATAACTAGATCAACTAGATCAGCCTACCTAGTGGACTGTAGCCTACCAACTGGTTTTCTAAATGGGCTTATGATGGCTCTCTAATGGTGTGTCATCACACCTGATGGTAAAATAGGGGTCATTTAAGCATATCATTTGGTGTATACTTGCTATTAAGTCAACCATCAGCTGTTCTGTTCATCGCACGTGTGCTCCATCTCACCTGCCAGGGATAAATGCTCCTCTTTTGGCACGCTCCGAGATGACAGCCCAGTGTTCGGTGCAAAGCGTGGGCCACCGCATACACTGCCTTGTACACGTTGTAGCAAGAGGCGATGTCATAGGTGTCCAGGTGGTGCTCCCTGGATGCCAGAACGTACACGTCGGAGTTCTGGAGACACTCGCCGATAGGACTGATCGGAAGCTTGGGGAATTCACTGGTGTCTACGCCCTCGGACACTTTCGCCATTTTCTTCTCAAACTCCTCGAAGCCGGGAATAGTTTTGTACTTGACGGACATTCCCATGATGGTGCCAATGGTGTTGATACCAGGGATCTTTGCGACGAGAACGGAGGCGATCCAGTCCTCGCTGCCCAGCCAGATCATCCCCGTCACGTTGCGCTCCACCACGTAGGGGAAGAAATGGATGAGACTGGTCTTGCTGGTGAACAGGACAACGGCCTTGACGTTGGTCTTCAGGATGCCGTCCACCATGTTCCTCAGGGTTTTGGCGTCATTGCGCCTGGGGAACACGCCTTGGTAGGCGATGCAGATGTCGTGGTGGGCGGACTGTTGGGACAGGGTCTGCATTCCCTGCAGCCCGTAGGCGTTGTTGCTGGCCAGGAGTGCGATCCAGGTCCACTTGTAGTGCACCAGGAGCGCTAGCAAAGCGGCCACCTGGATCGTGTCGCTGGGAATGGTGCGAAAAAACGACGGGTACACTTTCTTGTTGCTCAGCATTTCATTGGATGCTTCGTAGGAGATCTAGTGATGGCACAAGCAGATACACGTGATGGGAAAGTCATCTTGGTAGATTGAGATGTATACTAAATATTGTATATAAAACAAACCCATTCACTAAAAACTCAAAAAAGGAGTTGCAGAGTTTTGAGCAACTTGTGGATTGGCCTAATACATTTCAAATAACTATGGTTGCAAAAACACAGTTTACATGACAAACTTAACCCTAACCCTCTTGAAATAAACCTTGAATCTTGAACTGTGCATCTATGCTAGACATGAGACATAGTTACGTTTTATTAAATAGCTAATGGCTTGTTAACATTAATACATTCATCCTTTTAGTTAAATGTTTGCTAAGCATAAAATCAATCAACTTTTTCTTAACCATTTAATTTAATTTAAATGTTTTAAGCCTTTCATTCATCATCAAGTCACAATCACTCACTACCATTACAATGCTGCTTTGTGACTTCGGTCCTAATTACAAGAGGTTACCTGAGGCACCAGGTAGGCCCCCATCAACACGGCAGAGGGCATGGTGTGGCTGCTGCTGTCCGGCCCGATGACGGCCACAGGGGTGGTGTCCAGGCCAGGCATGGAGCCTGGCCGTGAGGCTTGTTGTTCTCTCAGCTCCTGGTCGTGCATGACATTCACCGTAGCCATAACACTGGCCTGTATGGAGCAGATGTCGTAGAGGTCGTAGCCCAGCAGGACGCCCGGGAGAAGCGGGTGGTGTCCCGAGCTGTTGTTGATCTCCTCCACAGCGAACCTCAGGGTTTGAGTGAGGTGGTAGCCGTGCTTGATTTCAGTTCCTCTGGATACAAAATACAATTTTGAAAGTTTAAAGCCAATGGGAGGACATCAAGAGGGGAAAGAGGCTGTAGACAATAAAAGGAGATTTATTAATTGTTTCACATTTATATAGTTCCCTATAGCCAAAAACAGCTACATTTTCATTGACGCCTGTCAATAAATTAGCCACACACACACGCACAAATGAAAATGTTGGATGAAAGCATCCACTGCATGACTCAATATAAATAATACATAATAAAATACATTTGCTTTTTTTTTTTTACTTTTTGCAGTCTTCCAAGACAGGTATGGCACCGCTCGGTCCGGGTGTGTCGTGGAGAGCGAAGAACCCAGAGATGATGTAGTCGCCCTGAAGTTTGAGCGCATTCCTCTGGAAGACGGGCTCCGATCCCACCGTAGCCAAGAGGAGCATGAGGCCGCCCCAACACTTATCCACAGCACTAAACATACTGCATTCGGCCTGTAGGTTATGAAGACGCGTCTGTCGATTGTTAGGTTCTATCTCTGTACCTCGTAGTATTCTAGGACAGTGGATGCAAGGAGGATGACTGAAGAAGGATGAGATTGAGATGTGGGGAAAAGGGGAGGATTGCCAAATACCTCTTTTGTTGGGATTTTGCATTTTTGCGCAGGTTGTTGATTTTACGGTGAAGCTATTTGCATTAGGAAATCTGTATCTTTTCTTTTTCGACCATAAATGACCTCACAGTAAAATGAGTTCAGATGTGCCGTGAAAGTAGGAGACCGGTGTGTTCTCATCAATCTCTCGAGAAGTGACACACAACTGTCAACAAAGCCAGACTTTGGGGATGGGTGACTAATTGGTTATTTCTGGTGGTCTGGTAAATACTCTGTTCAATATTCTGTTCAATTTCGACAACTTCGAACAGAATACAAAAAATCACCCAAAAAAACCCTTGGACATTCACAGAATATTTGAAAATGGACGTTGTTTTGTATGTGTCTATCTACCTACTTTGAATTGTATTTTGCCAAATAAGGTTTGTAATTTGTCAATCAAGTATGCCGATACAGCCCCACTTAACACAAACCTGTTGGATTGAAGTAGAAAATATTAAATATCTTGCACCTGATATCTAAAACAATGGCCTTGTGTATTCCTGGGGTTGCTCTAGTTTTCTCTTTTTTTTTTTGTCTTTTAAGATGTGGCTGTGTCTTTGGCTGACGGTGAAACGGCCTTTCCATAACGTCTTTGGTGCATCAGAGCTCAATTCTAGAGAGTGCTGAGTGGAGAGAATCCAAGGTAGGGCCATTATAAAATCATCAATAAACATCCAGGTGGCCGGTTGAATTTGCCTTTCGGTGGACATTTGAGACTCATATTGACCATGGACGTGTGAACACACCTGTTTCTCCCCGGGAAACGATTTGCCTGAGCTCCTCAGCACTTAAAGGACTAAGTGACCCAAACGTGTTGTTTCGACAGCAAAATGCCACATTTTGTCAACCACGCTATTATGGAGGCAAATCACCATGTAAAGTGTTCTTTGGCAGGGGGCATCTTGTACGTATGTCCAGAATGTCAGTGGAAATGTTGCATTTCTTATTTATTTAGCATTTCTTATTTATATATTTGGTTAAACATGAGGTTAATTGAGTCAAGTGTAACAACATATTGGTTGATTTAGGGAAACACTACACCCCCCCCCCCGCAGTATTTGCTTTTCAGTAGGTCTGTTTGATATGCTATTTATCCATTGAACGTGAATTGACTGAATTTGTTATATGTTCAAGTAACCCACAATCATTTTATGTAAGACTATTGGTTCAAATTGGAATTTGACTAATATATTTTATATATTTTTATTGGGTGGCACTAGGGGGGCCCTTAATGACCTACTCACGCGCCACTGTCAACTTCTTAGTAGTTCGGTAGTTTCGACTTCAGTGTTCTTACAAGAAGTTCTTATTTAGTTTTCATATGTGGGCATGGCTTACTTCTGACTATCTATCATTGGCCAATTGAACAACAAACATGTCCTGTCCTTTCAAAGTAAGATTATATTTGCGTGGCGGCGACTCGGTGGCTCAACCCACTAACGCGCTACCACATGGGCAATGCGCCCCGTAGCGACCCGGGTTCGATTCCCGCCTGCGGTCCTGTGCTACATGTCATTCCCTCTCTTCAACCCACTTTCCTGTCTCTATCCACTGTCCTGTCCATAAAGGCATAAAAAAGCCCAGAAAAAAAAAAGATTATATTTGCGTAAAGCATATACTTAACTATAAGACACATAATTAAAGCGGTCATGTTATGCTTGTTGATGTTCTGCAGGGTGTAGGGATTAGTTAGGCTCTAGGCCTGGATGGTGTACCATGCATGTAGGAGGGACTGGAACCTGGTTCATTCGTCTTACTAAATGCTGTACATTTATATCAACATGAGTGTGACTGGGCTTTTTGTCTCCCAGTCTACCGTAATTAAATGAGCAGTAAGGTAACTCTGTCGCTCTAGACATCCAACTGTCTGTAGTTAGTGCAAGAGACGGCTTTGACATCATGTCAAGATTTTCTTCCAGGGCCAATATGGAGAAAACTTCACATAGAATATCCATCGTTCTTCAGGTTAAGAATCTCAGCCAACAACGGAGTCAAAGTGGTGCAATTTAAAGATTTATTCCAACACAAAGTCAGAACAAATGATGGTCCATGGCATAACTAATTAAAACATCTCTACACATAAGCACACTTGATTGGTTCACATGATTAAATGATTATATCTGATTGGTTAACATAGTTGGTTCCCGCCCTTGTGACCTTCCTGCAGCAGAGGGCGCTGCAGTCCCAAGATTTAGCTATAGAGAGGAGTGCTGCTGCCTGATGGCTTTGCTTGGAAGCCCCGTCTCCTCAGCAGGTATAAACCGCTAGACACGCAGGACTCATACCGGTGATTGCGTCTTTAGTTCCTGAGTCTGATCGGAGCGTGAATATCTGTTAAACATCCGATATTTGACGTCATGGCAACCCGCTTGGAGCCAGGTCGTCGTGCTTTGGCCCGACTCCGGAGATGGTCCATTGGCGTGACTCGGCGCATTTAAACTTGTAATGGAAACGCAAATCAACGCGCCATGGTTTGACTCGGCACGGGCAAAAGTTCCAAGAGTTTATTAAGTCCACTGTCCACTTGGTCTTCATCTTCTTCTCTTTGGTTCTTGGTCGTTGCAGTAAAGCCACTGGATTTGTCAGTCCTCCATCAGGTCAACAACCAGACACACAATCAGACGCAAAACCAGATACACAACCACCCCAAACATTTAGTTAACAATACACACTCCAGTATAATACTAAAGTAGGCTAATAACCCGTTGTGGCTGCCGTGGTGCCCATATCATGCTCTATAGTATGCTATATGGTGGTAAAAAATACAGAAACATGTCAGAACAGCAGGCACTATCATTCAGCATAACCTTAATACATGTTAGAGTTTAATGTAATGCTTACCTCTTTTTATTTCTCTGAATAACCACGATGGTTACTATTACTGACACTACTATTACTGACACTACTACTACTGATATTACTCCCCCCACTACTAGTCCTGTGACTGAACCATGTTCTCCACATTCAGAATCAGTTGAATCACTCCCAGGTTTTAACAGTTCCAGTCCCACAGATTCACATCTGAAATTAGAAGGACAAAACCACATATTTAGTTTCAGGGTAGTGTATATATTATCCTGGGGGCAGGATAGTAGATTGGCTAGGGTTTGACTCAAAGATACTGAGTTTGATCCTCAATGTCCACAACCTACCTGTAGGTCTACAGGTAGGTTCTTGAGTAAGATGCTTAACCCCTACCTGCTCCTAATGACCTGTATCTATACCTGTATTTGAATTCACTGCAAGCTGATTTGGATAAAATTACTAAATACATTTAAATACATCTAAATACATACATAAAGACATTTTCCGATTAAACAGAAGAGTAAACTAGAAAACATAATGACTACTGTATGTTTTCTAAGTACAGGCTACAGATGGCACGATACACTTTGTTTCTGAATATTAGGCCAGCCCATTTAAGTTTAGTAAGTTATTACTAAAAATATTAATGAATCGATACATGACTGAGTTGTATGCCATATAACTATTTCATTATCAAGTCTGTACTGTAGATAAGGACAGCTGCGCATTTCTTGGGTCCGCTAACCCGGAAATGATGGCTGTGATTAACTGCACATGGGAGAAGTTTGCCTTCAGAAGTTTGATTTCTGGAAAGCCTAAACCTAACCAAGTAGTTGTGTTGCCTAAACCTAACCAAGTAGTTGTGTTGCCTAAACCTAACCAAACTGCGACACAGGACACAAACTGTGGTCTTCTGGGGGAAAGTCCTGTGTGCGACCCATTCAACCACAGCGACTTCCTCCCTACATGTATTTTGTCGCTATACTACGTCACCTGACTTGTGAGGACTATGAATGGCGAGGAATGATGTGTGTATATTATATATAGTGATCCTATGGACCTGACACAGATTCAAAAGTCAGTTTTGAATGAACAATTAACAAAATATAAATACTATTGTATTATCTCTATTATCTCCTTTGGTTGAATGGCAGCTTTGATTTCGCAACATAAGAAGTTGGGTGAGGAAACAAAGGATGAGTATCAGAGCCATGCATAGACTCCAGCCACCGATACCACATATCAGACTGGTATCGGTCTGAGGATCAGTGCGTCCCTACTGCAGGCCAATAAAAAGCCACACTGGTAAATATATGGTATATTGCCCAGGCCTAATGCTAAACATACCATTAAAGTACTGTGTAATTAATGGAAATTCCCACATTGATGGTACCTTGAAGGTATCACTACAGCTGTCGCGATACTGCATGTATGTAATGTTAATAGAAGACCATGAAGATTGTAGAATGTTTTGGTGTTAATAACGTGGTCATGGCAGTTTAATAAACGCCACTGAGTGTTGTTAAGTTAACCCCACTTACTTTGTGTGGGGCTGGCAAGACGTTGGTGTGCCATCTGAGAACGTTCCATCAGTACACTTAAGACACGCTGTATCTTTATCTGCGGTTCCTGTATAAATATACATGTTTTAATGAAACATAACCATTGTCATTTTTTTGTTTTTTGTCAGTTAAAAGTTAAAATATTGCAAGCTGAAATTCACCAACATTGTAGGAACAAGGAAATAGAGAATTGTAATTCAAAGGAGATTCTGGCTATTGAGTCATTGCCAGACTTTTGTAGATGATCATGGAGTAACTTAGACACCAATACATATCATATATAATATTCAATGGTAAGAAGCTGCATGGCCCCTTATCGGGCTGAATAGATTCAGTAGATGGGTTTTCTAGCTATAATTGAATGTTGAAGTACAGTATAGAACACCAACCTCTTTGACTGATGTACTGACCAGGACTGCAAACCATGTGTCTCTGAGCTGTCATACATCCATCTCTGTTGGAGTCAATACAGA
>OMNR01004087.1:6274-16524 GCA_900303205.1 Mora moro
AAGTGTATTTTTGTTATTTGAATGTGTTATTATTGACAATACCATGATATGGATAACTTCATGGGGATATTTCGTTTGTTGAGGATCCGGACCAGCCAATCCTTTGAAGATGGATGACTTCAATGAAAAAATACTTGGCTGCACCTCTGGAGGAATAACATACAATGCACCACTGGTAAAAAAGAAAGAATATAAAAACAGTCTGATGATACTTAAAGTGTGCATAAGATTTGATATGACATTTCTATTCCCTAATGGAGAATGAGGAATACTATATTGTATTGTACAATATGCATTATCATGTAATGCATAGTATACTTGCATTGCACAATTAGGTTTATATAAACTAAACGTCCCATCCACAACACCTAAACATTGTTTAAAGGCATTTAACATTTTCTAACTGTAGTGCAGAAACCCAATCTCTTTCTAAAAAACCTGTCTTTACCACCAGAGAGAGAGGTCCCAGCCTACATTTGTTCCCACCAAACCAAGAGAAGGCCGCATGTCGGGGAGACGACAGGCTTGCCTTGACCTGAAGACTACCTTACATCCTCCAACTGGGCCAACTGCTGTTGAATCTGTTGCATGGGAACACCTAAATCAATCCAGGTCTCTCATCCCAGCACCAGCCTGTACCCCAAACACAGATACTACAGCCTCTATATATGACAATGATCCACAGGAAATCACAGCCAAGACTGTGTCACCCCATGTTGCTGTCCGTGGTCGTAATCAAACAGAATGGATCGCCTCAAAGACCGGGCCTGCTCTGCTGTCCCAAGAGCTGTTAAATAGGAAACAAAGTGGGAGGACACCTGTGAGTCAGCCTGAAAACAAAGGGGCACAATGTGAGACTGGGGAGAATGAAACAGGCACCTTCATGTATGATGAAAGTCACACTGAAGCTAACAGGCGAGAGAGAAGCACAGTCCACGGGACGCAGGCAGAGAACACAGACAATGAGTGCTCCAAGGTCTTGTGGAGCCGCACACTGCTTTCACTAAAAGAGCCAGAGATGAGAGACGAAACTGTGAATAATGCACTCATACGGAGCACAAAAAAACATGACTACAATTTTGAAAGCAATCAGCACATCCAAAACCAGTCCCCATTTGCCAAAAAGCTGGCATCTGTCGGGTCAATATCCGGTGGGGAATGGTCAAGAGCACGTCCAGCACAACAGCAAAAAGCACCAGTGAGTATCCTACCACGGTCTAGAGTGCCATTCAATATGCAGCAAGTGGTTCCTGAAAGAAGGCCTTTCTCCCAGCGCCTCCCGTCTCTCCTGGACCTGCAAGAGTCCTTCAGTAAGTCAGAGGTGCATCGCAGGTTCAATGACTCCATTACGCTGGCTCCAGTGGACCTGAGGAACAGCGTAGGTGTGGGGAAAAAACACAGATTCCATGGCATCAACTGTTACTACCTTCATGGGTGAAAAAGATGAAAGATGAAAAAAAAAGTGTTGTCTCCAGTAGATGGCAGAATATCCTCATATATAAATATATACACAATATGTAGCCCATGGTCATGTTTTTTTGCCTTGAGATAGTGTAGATTGCCAACATATGTATCATAACAAGTTTTTTCTTTAACAATTTTATTGTGATAGTGAAAACAATTCATTATATGATTATATGCTAATAATGTATTGATTGACATAATTCTAGCCTATTGCCGTGTTTGGTTGTAGTTAAACTTACCACAAATGCGGGTACAATGGTGGGGTAACATACATTTTTAAAGAGGGCAATAATTAGCCTGATAGCTTAAGGCATTACTAATGTGAAACAGGAAATAATTCTGCACTTAATTAAGCATGAGCTGACGTTGAGTCGTTGAGAGCTCAGTTTTTAACGGGATCCTGTGCGGTGTGGGATTCAGTCCATTGCGCATGACTGCTCCGCTCTCCGTAAGCGGCAGAGAGGGATCTTCTGCATTTCAAGTCGAATTTGTTGTACGTGGTCCTCGCTGTACGTCACGGTAGATGGCACACACTGTCTGCTCCACGTTAACAACTGTGGAATATATCATAACTTCTTTCTTCTCGTATGATAGATAGGCGACATTATATCCAAGTAAGATATAGCCTACTCAAATGGGTATTTTCTGAGATATTGTTCTAATCTGGGATTCACAGCTACAACTGAAGGTGAGTGGTTTTGTATTTGGTTTACATTCGTATCATTAGTAGCCTATTGTGCGAAGTTATTCGGAAACTAACTCAGCTGAAGTAAGTAGAAAATTGCGTCTCATTTGATGATTTAAACACGGGGTAAATAGCCTACATGCTTGTAGGATATTATAATGAAAAGGACGACACCGGTTACTTTTCAGCACAGTTTGTACGTGAGACTAACATAACTAACTATCGCTAATCACAACAACACTATCCATCCCGAGCAACTGCCCCGTAACCTACAGGTTTTTTTTTCTTGTAATTGTATTCACACATTTGATCTCAGTATAGCCTATATATTTATGTTTTAATTAACTTTCGACGAACCTCAATATAATTCATGTATCAATCATTACCCCATTACACTAGCAACCCACCAACTATTTAAATGTACAATTATATGGTATTTTATTCTTCCCATAATGACTCTTCCTCTCGCGCCACACGCACCTGGGCGCACGAGCGTGAATGTGTGACGCAAACATCGTAGGTGGAGTCGGATCTATTTACACTTTGTACATGACGTTTAAGAGTCATTGTTTTGTTGAGAATGTGATGACACAGCTATCACATAGGCTTTCTATTTAGAGATGTATTCAGTCACTCTCATTACAAGTCTACCAGTTCCTACAGGTTAAGACAGTCTAACAACAGTATCCATTCCCTGTAGTATTAGGCATCCCATTAAATGGGAAGTTGTGTATTTGATAATGGGGTTGAAGAAATAGTTGTGTAAATGTTATTCCAGTCATTTATATTTGAACTCAATGTGGCTACCCCTTTCCTTTGGCTGGTGTTTAGTAACACAGGCAGGCCTTTCTGCTGCATAAACTCACACAGGCGTGTTTGCGTGTGTTGAAACATGCACAGGAATCAAATGGGGCCATTCAGAATGCTTTGGAAACACGTAGTAAATGCCGCATCACATTGGTTCCAGGTGTATTTCCGAGTTTTACACTGCCGTTAAGTTGATGGTAGTAAATGTGCTCCTATCATATCTTCCAATATTGTGACTGTGTTTCCTACTAATGTTCCAGTTTTGGTTATGAAAATACTTGTGTTGAACAAGAATTACCAGAATGGGATGTTATGGTGACAGAGCTGTTTACACTAAACATTAGGTATACTGTAAACGGACTCATCCAGGTTTAAAGGACCTTCCGGTCCAACTTGCTGATGAATAGTGACATCACACCCTAACTCTTCGAATATGTTGTGCATTTATATGACATATCTATAGCCTATAGAAAACTGGTAGCCAACCTCTATATAGCCTATTTGGAGTGATACGCCCCCATACTGACGTTTTTTAAGGTCACTTAAATGCATCACACTTAAATTTAAAACGACTTTGTCTTTATACCTTCAGGGTTCACCTCAGGTTCAGACAGTCAATGAGGAAATGTAATTAATAAAAACGAATTACACCGTTCTGCCATGTGAATTCATCTTTGGGTTCACTTATTAGCTGTTATAGCTGCAGGGTTGGAGAGAGCTTTTTTGTGGCATGACTTTTGATGAAGACAGTAGGCCTACACTTGTGAAGTCAAATAGCCAGACCCAGCAGAGAATATCTTATTTGTAGGAAGATGTGTTTTTCTGTGAGGCTCACACATGACTCGACAAAAAAGTGAGATGACCAATTCATGTGTCCATTAGGTCTCCCCTTTATTGTTGCATGGCTACCATTATTAGCTCTCTCGTGTTAGCACCTGGCTGCAGTAGCCAGGTGAGTAGCAGTATTTTGTGCTAACATGGTTCAAGCCATAGGCAGACTGAAGAAGGCAGGTGATGTATAACTCTGCTACATACAACACTGAATTAATCAGAATTATATTTTAAACAAGGGGGCACATCCGGAGACCTTTACAGAAACAATGGATTAGTTGATGTGGTGCAAAACACACTCCGCCAATCATGTATTGGTCTTCTACAACAGAATTGTTTGAGGACTGAATAATTCAAAGTCTTTATCTTGGCAGCATGGAAGCTCTTCAATAATGCAGGGCCTTGAGTCAGTTTTTTTGTCTTTTAACTGCTATGAGACTTTTGCCAGTTCTATTCTGACCAGCCAGTGGTAAAACTGAAGGCATCGTTATACTAATGCTACCGTTGTCATACTAACTTAGTGACAACGGTAACATTAGCATATTAAACTGAATGAAGCAAGTGTCATTTCAGTTGAATAATCCCAACAAAAGCCATCAAATTACGTATCTTGTTGGGATTATTGTATTTGAAGTGTATTCAGCGATAAAGTCTAAACACACAATGTCTTTGGGAATATTTTTAAAAAAGTCAGAAAACTATTTCTCTCATAGCCTATTATTAGTGCTGAAACAATTAGTTGATTAATCGATTAGCCAATAGAAGATTAATCAATTATAATTTTGACACTCAAAGTAACTGACTTGCTTATTGGTTCAGAAATGCTAATATAATTTTTCTTTGTTCCAGATTCTAACATTGATTTCGTTTTTCTCTTTAAGAAACTCTGAACAAGCATTATTTATGACATTTTATAGACTAAATAATACATTTCTCAACAATGAAAATAATTAGTTGGAGGCAGCCCTGCCCTACATAATTATGTTATGCACGTCATTATCTTTCATTAAATTTTTTCATGACATCCAAAATGATTACTTTTCTTTGTCTACATGCTGCAGCAACATGTTGTGTACTGTAGACTACAGAGTTTAGGCACAAATCATCTCAAGAATCCAGGGCTATTTTTAGTGGTGTGCTTCATATCTCCTTAAATAGAAATAAAATAATAGAGATGGCAGATTAAATTATGTGTGGCTTTTATAGTGGCTGTGCAGATGTTTCATATAAACTAGTGTATTGTTCATCCTGTCTGTATTTGTTGTCAAGAGTCATAATGGCTCGGTCTGCCTGTCTTCACACTGCAACTCAATTGTCCAATATCTGGTGATTAGGAGCTATTAGCTGCTATTGTGCTGTTACTCTTGGAGAGTGGATGGAACAGCAATACTGGCACACCGGTCACAATGCAACAATTTGAGCAGTTCTTTCACTCAATATTCAGCAATGTTCAGCATAACAGTTAGTTGTTACTGAACAAGCATTACTGAACCTTTTGTTAATATCTTGGGTAGCTAACGTTAGCTTACGCGTGGTTTACTAGTGTAGTACTGTATAACAATGAGAGGAGACCAACAGAGATGATGGAGAGAAGGGAGAGCCAAGTGTGGAGGATGTGGTTAATTAACAGGATGTAATGCTGCTGTGTTAGTGAGCTGGTGACACATTACTACACACCATAGACTGTATAAAATATGGACGTAGTCTCCATGACGTCACCCATTGGTTTCTGAAGAGCCGTTGTGAAGCTCAGTGGGCGGCTCCCAGCCGGCTCCATCTTGGCAGTGCCTGACTCCCGTGCAACTTCCGGCTAATCCAAAAATGGGAAAAGAGGCGGAGCTGAGGCGGGGCCCTATGCTGCAGACAGCTAGTGGCTATCCTCCTGTGACAGCACCACCTGTCACTCAAAGTGGCCACGCCCTTAATTATGCATAACTGTAAGCCTCAATAAAATTAAAATGGGTGAGTTACATACAAATTCACCCCCTGTACAGTTGTCATGAAGGTGGAAATGAGCTATAGAGACCAAAACCGTTTTTTGTACCAGGCTGTAAACATGGTTATTTCAGCTGTAAAGTTGGGCATTTTAACATGGGGGGTCTATGGGGATTTACTCCCTTTTGGAGCCAGCCTCAAGTGGCCATTCAATATACTGCAGTTTTGGGCACTTCCGTGTAGGCTTCATTTTTCAGACCCGGAGTTTGCCCCTTGCTACACACTCATAAATATCAATGGAATGACAATGTACACATATAGGACTCAATAGCACCCATTTTTTCATTCTGTCTTTCTGTCTTGTATGTGTATAGTACTCGTTAAGATTCAAGATTCAAAGGGCTTTATTGGCATGTGGAAAACATGTGATACAAAATAATAACAACAATACAAAAAATCAAAAATGCAATATAATACAAATTTAACTGTGTATACAGTGAAAAATTAAGACTTGTCTAGAATATTTAAAATGGTTGGGATTGGGGTGAGTAAATCAAACTATTTCCTGGAAATGGCAAAAAAAAAAAAGATGTATCTTTACCCATCTCTGTAAACATTATTAACAGTGTATGAGGCTATATTGACCATTATACATACGTATCTAAGTGACTTAGGTGTCCAGTATATGCTAGAATATTGAGGCTATAGATGATATATTACACCATTATATGTAAGAGTCTAAAGTGTCCAGTGAATTAGGGTCCAGTGCTGTGTCCCGTAGGACTCCAGGAGGTGGTCCACTGTAATGTGTGAGTAATGTTCAGGGTGGGGGTCACGCAAGCTTGACTCTTGGAAAGAGTCCTTGTGTTCCTTGGCAAGCTCCCAACATGGCTGAACACTTCCTATATGTAGGAGATGTCTCTCTGCACAAGCACTGGCTTCAGATAGCGCACACCTTACTGCGGCGAGTGAAGTGATGTGCTCTATAATGGACTTGAACCAAGTGGTTGGTATTGTGTTGCTACACTCATGATCTAGCAAGCTTTGTTGTTATTATTCTTCTTAGAGTTAATAGTGATGGGTAAATGAATGTGCCTTAACACGTTCAGCAAAATTAGACTTGAAGTATTTACCAGAAGTCCTACTGCCTACTTAATTAATTAAACTACAGGTGGATTGTCTTGATATGACATGATGTAAAATGTTTTTTTTAATATCAGCGTGCACAGGTGCAGGTATCTAGGGTACTGGTGACTTTGCGGATATTGTTTGCCCCACTTCTTGGTGTAGCCTACTGCATAGCCAGTGGTCGAAGGTTGCTGTGCCTGAGGAAACTACTGGGCTTGTTTGTCCTGGAAAAATGAAGGACAAAAATAGAGAAATATAAGGAAAAAAGTAGAGCATAACTTAAAAAAATCTCTTAATAAATTATTAGAAAAAAACAAGTTATGATTCAGTATTCCTCAATCAGTACTACCCATATCTTTTTTTATTGGTCATTTTTACGTTTTATTTGAAGATGTATAAAACAATAAAATAAAAAGGGGTCAGAATTGAATCCAAATTAAAGTGTTCAAAGCACTTTGAGTACTTTGAAATTGAGTCGCAAAACACGACAGGCTAGCCCGGTAAAGTTAGTAATATTGAGAACTGAGATTTCAATGTCTGAATTGTATGCCGCTTCCCCCTATGGCTACTGGTGGTTATGCTGTCCAAATAAGCAAGTGTGAGCGGTATTAGCCAAGTAATGCATGGATGTAATAGGATTACTGGTATTACAGTGGGAACCGTCAGATCCATGGAATGGGATGTCCTTGGCAGCAGCCAGTAGAAGATTCCTTTCTGGAAAAAGGAATACAAGTAAACAGAAGTATGAATACAAATGCTGAAACAAAGGATGACAAACATTTCAGGACATAGACTGTATGTTGTAGCAATTATACTACATGATAAATTGCAGCATAATTAATATGATCGATGGATGATGAGCCGATGATTAATTGGTTAATGGTAGATTTACTTGGGTGTGTTGTGGATAAAGGCAGAGAATACATTATTAGTTCTTATATATCAAAATGAATACAGTATTTTGTATCTTATTGGCTATTATTCAAGTAGCAATAGATTTAAGGTAGGTAGTTTTAGAACTGATTTGCTTCCACCCCAGCTGGAATGAGGAATGAGCTGAACATTGAACATTTGTTTAGCTAGACTGCGAGTTTCACAAAGCCTGTTGAATTATATGTAAAGGTCAATTATTATTCAGAGCTTGTCTTTTGGGCCTATGCCACTCATTTAAAAACTGTGTATTGATTTGCAGTACATTGAATAATTCTGCTTTCTGCCATTATACACATGAGAGCACAAGAAGATCTAATTAGATTCAAACAGACCGGCTTCTCTGCTAATCTCGGATTTTAAAATAAAAGCAATCTGTTGTCTAATTGTGTAATTGTTTATTGCTACTTAACTAATTTCATAGAGGGCTACTGTATGTGCTGCCTTGTATTCAAATAGATGTGCATAAGATACAATAACTTATTAGAAGTTATTAGATAATATCTAGTAACTTTTAATAACTATAAGCTATTGTATCATTATGCAATATTAGTAGAAATGTCTTAAGATAACTATTGACAAGTTAATATGTGTCTGTTTTAATATTTTAATATGTAATATGTGCCTGTTTTCATTCTCATTACCTTTCAATAGTGTCACTGTTACAAAACATGGGTTGGGTCCTTCCTTGCATAACAGAACCTGAGGCTGGCTCCGCTCGTCAGTCACCTTGCATAACAGAACCTGAGGCTGGTTCCGCTCGTCAGTCACCTTGCATAACAGAACCTGAGGCTGGTTCCACTCGTCAGACACGTCATTCTTCTTCATGCCTTCTTGCCTTTGATTCTGAACAGCAGTGCAGCAGCTGCCATGGCTCTATATTGACTCTGGAGACTGTAGATTATAAACCCAGTTGCATATATTAACTATAGTATTCTGTGCAGAATTCCCTCCCAGAATGATATTACAACAGCTGAAATTACGTCAGTCATCTAGAATAATGTGCTGTGTAATCACAAGGCCAGCATGCAACTTTGTGTTCATAACATTTGGAACTAACTTTGGAATTAAGAATTACTTCTCAGTTCAACAATACATTCAAAATGAATAGCTAATTGTAGATAACAATAAGGTATTCATAGGGTCTTCAAGTATGATTCATACATGTTGCAGTGTGCACCATTACACATACACAAACACGCACACACACACACACTCACACAAACACCTTCCACGGAATCTCCTGGAATATTCTACACACATCTGTCATCTCTTGCCATGCATAATTTATGTATTTCTGGCATCATGAATGAGACACTTTCAAAAGGACATCTGTTACAGTATATACAGTATGTCTGCCTTCATGCCTAGCACATAAGACCTTAGATTACAGGGCAGAGAACTTCCAGGTATTCATTCACTTAAGCGTATAATTACTATAGTCTGCCAATAGACTGAGCTGCAGTCAAGCATACGATGTCACTCAATAATAGCAGACTTCTCAAGAACCAAATGATGCCAACGATGCCATGCCTGTTTGACTTACCTCAGGATAGCGAGGATAGTTTAACATCCCCATAGAATGGTCTTCATAGGCTTTATAGGCTTCAGGTCTCTCAGTGTTTTAAGGGAATGATTAAATTAGTACAGGCAGAAGTACATGAGTATTAAACATTGACCACACAGGTCAACATGATGTTTACATGACAAATGTTTCCGTCATTTTCATTTTTATTTGCTTTTGCTACACATGTGTTGTGAAAACTGAAAGTCAAGCCAAGGAGAATAGGATACTGATGTACCTGTAGTATTCATTCAACCTCCCCTATCCCAGCTGTCTTGTCATGGTTGTGCTGGGAGAGGTAATCTGGCTGTCACCACCACCACAAGCGTGGGCTGTGTTGTTGGTGGCCTGAAGAGTGGCGGTGCCGTGGCTGGGTGGTGTGATCAGTGGAAAGGGGATGCATTAATCATGCAAGGCAGAACTGTGCTGGTCCTTGTCCTCTCCTCTAGCCTCTCCTGTAGCCTATAGAGTCAGCTGGTAGACGCTCAGCAGACGTGGAAAACCCACGGTGTTCACCGATGATCTCTCTTGGTGTACCAGGGGGTGCAAAGCACGATGCCCATGAAGCTAGAATGGACTGCATAGACATATATGAGAGATGGATAGATAGATAGATAGATAGAGAGAGAGAGAGAGAGAGAGAGAGAGAGAGAGAGAGATAGAGATAGATAGAGAGAGATAGAGACAGAGAGAGAGAGAGAGAGAGAGAGAGAGAGAGAGAGAGAGAGAGAGAGAGAGAGATAGAGAGATATAGATATAGATAGATAGATAGATAGATAGATAGATAGATAGATAGATAGATAGATAGATAGATACATAGATAGATAGATAGATAGATAGAGATAACAGCACATAAACGCCTAACATATGAACTGGAAGGTTCAGTTAGGGGTAGATTAGGCATTG